>JAOXJP010109338.1:0-28129 GCA_025762735.1 Platanus orientalis
TGTTGATGGAATTCTTAAATGGCATTAACTGTCATGTTAATAGAATGTTTTAAATGACACTTTAAATGACATTAAATGCCTTAGTTTTCAACAATCCCCCACTTGTTTTTAAAATTTTTGAAAAGATGTATTAAAACTAGCACCTTGCGTAACATGTTGTTGTCTGTTTGAGAACATAATGGAGTACCCTAGAACTAGTGTTTCCTTTGACAAACTCAACTTGTTACACGCACAGTCCTCTTAAAAGGGTTTACACTACATGAAACTCAACACTTTCTGTGCTTTATCCCAAGTTTACTGAGTGCTCTACAGACAACATAAATCTCATAGGAAGTGACTAGCTTTCACACTCAGAAATGTGAGTTTCTTCTTTGGCATAAGTGACTCGGGTTTTAAGGAACTCTTTTAAGAATCATCTAGAGCATGTTTCAACTCAACTAAAGCGTGTTTCAACTCTTCTAGAGTATGTTTCAACTCAACACAGGCAATATTTTAACCCACCTAGAGTCAACCAGAACTCATTAAGAGAACCTAGTTCTCATCCTCTCAAATTTGACTGCAAGCTTAAGCACTACACATTTATAGAATAACCAACTGTAAGAATATCATAGGAACAGACTTATTTCATTAATGAAATATTTGTGCTTTTCAAAAATACATGGTTTGTTTCCTCATTGAACCTTTGGGCAGTCAGGTTGGTTTCCCATTGAACCTGAACAACCAAGTTGGGTGTCCACCAGTACGACCTTATAGCCTTAACAGTCTCATTCCCTTCGACGTTTCGGAGGTTAACTCCTTCCCAAGACCTTTGGATAGAGGATCTGTCAGATTCTAATTAGACTTCACATATTTTATTGCAACAATTCCATTAGTTATTAGATCCCTCATATGGCTATGCTTTAGTCATATCATCCTAGATTTTCCATTGTAATTCTCATTGTATACCTTTAATAGAGCTGCCTGATTATCACAGTATATGGTTATAGATGGAACTATCTTGTTCCAGATTGGTATGTCTACCAATACGTTCTTTAACCATTCTGCTTCATCTCCGGTTGATGAGAGTGCGACAAACTCTGACTCCATTGTTGAATGAGTCAAACATGTTTGTTGCTTCGACTTCCAAGAGACTGCACCTCCTGTTAAAGTGTATATCTAGCAATCATAGATTTAGAGTCATCCAAATATGAGTTTCAAGTAACATCATTGTGTCATTCACCAACAGCTAGATACATTCCATAATGGATCCCATAGTTCATTGTACCCTTCAAGTACCTCAAAACTATAAACAAAGCACTTCAGTGCTCGCTACTTGGGTCACTAGTGTATTTACTCAACATTTCGACTGTAAAGGCGATGTCAGGCCTAATGCAGTACATTGCGTATATCAAGGATCCAATGATCTGAGAGTACTTGTACTGAAATACACGACAACCTATGTTCTTTGTTAACTTGACATTGGTGTTTACAAGTATGGATGCCGGAGTACATTGGTGTTTACAAGTATGGACGTCAGAGTACATTCGTACATATCAAATCTTTTGAGAACTTTCTCAATGTACTCTGATTGTGTGATAACAATCCCATTGTCAATTCTAACAATCTTGATTTCCATAATCATCTTGACAACCCCTAAGTCCTTCATATCAAACACTAAAGATAAAAACTTCTTAGTGTCGTTAACACAATCAATATCAGTCCCAAAGATGAGCATATAATCAACATAAAGACTGGTAATCACACTTGACTCTCTGATGGTCTTGCAATAAATGCATATGTGACCATCATTGGATTTATATCTATTCCCAATGAGTGTCAATCAGAACTTATCATGCCACTGCTTAAGAGCTTGCTTCCATCCGTACAAGGATCTTATAAGCATACAAACTTTGTTTTCTTCACTTGACACGACAAAACCTTTTGGCTGTTTCATATAAATTTCTTCTTCTAGTTGGCCATTTAGGAAGGCAGTCTTTACATCCATCTAATGGATAATTAGATTCTTTATAGCAGCCATTGCTATCAGTAATTTGATACTTGATATTCTTGCTACAGGGGCATAAGTATTGAAGTAGTCAAAGTCCTTTTCTTCACACCCTTTAGCAATCAATCTAGCCTTAAACTTTTCAATTGTACCATCTAGTCTCTGTTTTCTTCTGAAAACCCACTTGCAGCCGATGGGTTTACAACCCTGAGGTAGATCCACTAGCACCCATATTTGGTTAATAATAATGGAGTACATTTCGTCATTAATTGCTTCTTTCTAAAAGACAGCATCGTGGGATGATATTATTTCTTTGTATAACAATGGATCACCCTTTGCTAGACAGACAACATAGTCAGGACCAAAGTCCTTCGGTTTTCTTTCTCTAGAACTTTTTTGAGGTTCAACTTGCTTAGAACTCTCAGGTTTTTGCTTATTATTGGATCCAAGCTCTCTTACCCCCACTATTTCTTAACTTTTCTAGAATAGAAAAGTGTTCTCAAAGAACTCAGCATTGATAGATTCAATCACTGTGTGAAAGGAAGGTATTTCTAGATTTAGAAATCTATAAGCCTTACTATGCATAGAGTATCCAATAAAAGCACAATTTGTTCCTCTAGGTTCAACCTTGGCAGTATGCTCATGTGGCAGTTTAACTTATGCAAAACAACCCCAAACCTTGAAGTAACCTAAATTAGGTTTCCTTCCTTTCCACATTTCATATGGTGTAACACATAGTGTTTTCTGAGGAACACAATTCAAAACGTGACATGCCATCAGCAAGGCCTCTCCCCATAAACTTCGACATGCACCTAAACTTGTTAGCATAGAGTTTACCATTTTAGTTAAGGTGTGATTCTTTCTCTTTGTAACTCCATTTTGTTGTGGAGTGTACGACACTGACATTTATCTTGTAATTCCATGTTCTTCGCAAAACTTAATGAAATCAGAGTCAATGTACTCACCACCTTGATCAGACCTTAGTGTTTTAATCTCAAGTTAAGGGAGTTTTTAACTTCAAACTTGTATGTCTTGAACTTTTTAAATGCTTTATCTTTCGTCCTAATAAAAATACATATGTATACTTAGATGCATTGTCAATGAAGGTTATGAAATACCTTTTACCTCCTCTTGTAAGAGCGTCGGTTATCTCACAAATATCAGTATGTACCAGATCTAGAACATTCGTTGATCTTCCTACATTTTTAAAGGTGATACGTGTAATTTTGCATTTACTACACGTAATGCATTTGTTGTTAGAAAAAATCATCTAGATTAGTGATTAATCCTAGTTCAGTCCTCCTCTTAATTTTCTTGTGATTAACATGTCCTAATCTACCATGCCATAGATTAATTGACTCAAACATGTAAGCAAAAGAACTTGGCATTTCATTGATAGTGTTCAACTTAAACATTCCACAAGGGGTAAAAACTTTGCTTATAAAAACATCATTCTTTGACAATACAACTTTATTAGATTCAAACACCATCTTGAATCCATGCTTGACTAAGAGAGACCTTGAGATGAGGTTCTTCCTAATGCCTAGGACATTGAGGACTTTTTGCAGAAATACAAACTTCCCTGAAGTCAATTTCAACTCAACCTCTCATTTGCCACTAACACTTGAATTGGCGGAGTTTCCCATGTACATGTTCATTCCACTTATAACTTCGTAGGACTTGAACATGTTCCTGTCATTGTAGATATAGTGGGTAGCACCTATGTTTAGCCACCATTCTACTTCATCTCCAACTAGGTTCAGTTTAGTGATCATGGCAATGGTCTTCTCCAGTTCAGCAACTTGTTTTCCTTTATCAGAAGAGGTACTGTCAGTTTTCTTTTTACGGCAATTATGAGTCATGTGACCTAGCTTTCCGTACTTGTAATAGGTGAATTTGACTTTCTCTTTCTTGAAGGGTTTCTTCCCATCCTTGGTCTTCGGCTTAGACCACTTGTTTTTCAGTGGTTTCTTGTCATCAGATTTATTTTTGACAACATGGGCCTTGACAAATTAATCATCATTCTTCCTTTTGAGCCTATATTTCCTCAACACGAAGATGATGTTTTAAGACTTCCATGGGCAAGTCTTCTCATTTGAGCTTGTAATCTTTCCAAGATGGTGGTAGCTTGGCAATTACAACATTGACTTGATATTTGGGGGGAAGTGGCATCCGAGAAGCAGATATCGAGTCAGCTATCTTCTGCAATTCTTTAACTTGCTCAAGAATTGATTTATTGTCAATCATCATAAAATCTAAGTAGTTTTGTATTTGATACTTCTGGTTGCCAAACTCTTCACCAAGGTAGACAACCCTTAGAGCATCCCATAACTCTCTAGCGGTCTCCAACTTGTTAGAAAATTGTTTGAATAGTTTGTCAGTCAATGACTCCAAAAGATAATAGGTGCACATTTCATCATCATGGTCTCAAATTGCCTTAGCATGGGCAACTACCCTTATCTCTGCTTCAGTGGTGCCTTTGAGGGCAGGATAAATGGGGGGATCCTTAAAAAGTACATACTTGACTTCAAGGTGATCAAGCCAATACAAGATCCGGCATTCCCATCTCTTATAGTTCTTTCTATTGAACTTGTTGGCTTTGGAACCTGGAAGAAAGAGATTCCCGTTCGCACTCACTTTCGGCGGGAGTAGACATATCTTCAAATTGTTGGATCCATAATACAATAATTCAAAAATCCGTTAATTCCACAATCTTAAGGTCAAGTACTTTTAATTTAATAAAAAATTAAAACCAAGTGATCCGAGACATAGAGGTGTTATTTTATGTGTTTCTTGAAGATAGTCAAGGCCTCCCACAATATTGTGCAAATGAGTGTGTCAAGCTACCTTCGGGATACAACTAAGCCCAAAATCAACTCCATGTCTTTTAATAGGCTTGCACTGCCCAACAAAGACGTAGGATACCTCCCCTTTTAACTTATTTCCCTTTTAAAGGTTGGGTGTTCAAAAACATCCAATTTTTGACAAGTCCAAATTTTCACAAAAAATTCGCCATGATGTCCCCTTATTATATTGATATACATATATGAGAACCAAGTCAAGAAAACCACGGTTTCACCATCAAACCTTGTGGAGGTTCACTAAGGTGAACACTTCAACACTTGGTTGAGGTGGTTTCCAAACCCAAGGAGGCATTACAAGGGAGATGTAAATCCATAGGATTGAAGAAGTGTGTGTTTTGCAACACATATATAAGAGAGAAGGAGAGGAGAGAAGTTTAGGACCCTCATTCGCCACCTTCTTCTTCCTCTTCTTCTTCTTCTTCTTTTCTTTCTTCTTGTTCTCGGGTGCTCTCAGATTTTTGTTCTCTTCTCTCCACTTGGGAGCCCAAGGGCCCCTTTTAATAGTAAAAGAGGCTTTCCACCAACTCTCCATGAGGTGTCAACCTCTTATTGGTCCTCATTTAGCCCAGGAATGGGCGAATGAACATTTACCAACCTCGACATGGGTTTTTTCTTGCGTTAAACACCAGATTGGGACACTTCTGGGTTGTGCCGTCGCGAATGAACCCAACTTGTGGTGAATGGACTTGATAATTCACATTCAAGCACTTTGTCCACTCATTCGCGGGCCTTGGCCCACTTCATATGTGGACTTAAGTCCACTTATTTTTATCCAACTTGTGGTGAGTGAGACTTGGTCTGGCACATTTGTGCACAACTTTGGTCTGACCAATTCGTGGTGAGTGAGACATGGTCCGGTTCATTTATGCACTAGAGCAAGTTTTGGAATTATCAATCGCGGTTGACTCAAATGCTACGAGATAACATTTGAACCATCAAAAATGAATTTTGCTACCCCTAATGCGACTCTGCGACAATGCGCCCGTGCGGAGTGCAAAATGCACCTTAAGCGCCCTTGCGCCCAAACCCTTACCCTTGCCCGTACCTGTACCTGTGCCTGTGCATGTACACAAGGTGCATAAGGTGCTATGCAACTTGCTACACTGTAGTAACTAAGAGAGAGAGTGTGAGTCTCTCAAAATACACGAGTAATGGAGAGTTAGAACTTATATACTATACATTGTTTTTTTATTCTAACCAATGTGGGACTAAACAAATGAGAGACAATTTTGAAAACAACTAATTTGAAAATTTAATTAATGAGTTGTTAATGAAATTCTTAAATGACATTAATTGCCATGTTAATGGAATGTTTTAATTGACACTTTAGATGGCATTAAATGCCTCAGTTTTCAACAACACCAGCTCATAGATTTTTACAATAACCTAATATAGATACACCAGCTCATCATTTCCACATAATGTCTGAACCGAATCTTTAACAACTGTCCTTAACAGCCCCCCTCAAGTTGAGGGGCAGTAGCACCTTCAACTTGCATCTACAACTGTGAAATTTAGGAATGGATAATGGTTTTGTAAAAATATCAGCTGGTTAATCCTAAGAAGCAATATGATGTACTCTAAGGTGTTTGTTCACAACCTTTTCTCGAACAAAGTGATAATCGAGAACAATATGTTTTGTACGTACGTTTTTCACGGGATTCGAGACTAGTGAAATGGTAGATAGGTTATCACACCACATGATCAGAATATCTTTGAGAGGAAGCTGAAGCTCTTTTAATAACATTTGTAACCAAGTGATTTTGGCTGTCGTGGAAGCAAGAGAATGGTACTCAGCTTTTGTGGACGATTTGGACACTGTCAGTTGTTTCTTGGCTGACCAGACGATTGGGTTGTTACCGAGAAAGATGCAATAACTGCTGGTTGAACGTTTATCTACAACGTCACCTGCCCAATTAGCATCCGTGAATCCCTGAAGGGAGAGACACCCTTTGGTATATTGTAGACCATAAGAGAGAGTCCCCTGAATATAACGAATTATGCGCTTGATGGCTTGAAAATGTGATGACTTAGGATCATGCATATGTTGGCAGACCCAGTTCACTGAAAAGCTGATATCTGGACGGGTTACGGTGAGATATTGTAATCCATTGACAATGCTCCTATATAGTGCCTTATCATGAAAAGGTGGATCAGTGTCTATGAGTACAAGTTTCTTGATGGTCGAAGGTGTACAATATGATTTGCAATCTGTCATGCCAATCCGATCTTGTTGGGAGAGAAACATACCATTGGTATGATATTGAAAGTCAATGCCAAAAAAGTGTTTAAGAAAACCAAGGCTTCTCATATTGAAATGCTTGTGTAAAGTTGATAAAAGCTCATTAATGAATGGAACATCGTTACAGGTAAGTAGTATGTCATCGACATACACAAGAAGAATTGTTATAGAATTTGATGCATGTCTGACAAATAAACTGTTATCGGTAAGACACATTTTGAACCCTTGTGTCATGAGGAACTGGGAGAACCAATGATGCCAAGCTCTTGGCGCTTGGCGCCATCTATACAGTTCCTTTGGAAGCCAACAAACGTGATTCGGAAAGTTCAGATCAATAAAACCTCGCGGTTGTTCCATGTATATATTTTTAGATATGTAACCATGAAGAAAAGCATTCTTCACATCGAGTTGATGTATTTTCCACGTAAAGTGAAGTGCCAATGAGAGAACTTACCGAACAGTAGCCATTTTAATTACGGGGCTGAAAGTGTCAATAAAATCAATACCTAGTTGTTGAGTGAAGCCCTTTGCAACTAGACGTGCCTTGTATCGCACAATCTTGCCACTTGAATCCTTCTTTAGTTTATAAACCCATTTTGACCCAATAAGCCGTTGTGATGGGGATGCCGGAACCAAGGTCCATGTTCCTTGATCTTGAAGAACTTGATACTCTTTTGACATTGCCTTTCTCCAATTTACAGAATGGATAGCATCACTATAACATGAAGGCTCAACTTCATCAACTGAGACGACTGACAAGCACAACCGTAGATTTGGTTTCCGAATTCAGGACTTTAGCCGGGTTGTCATGGGATGAACATTTTGATTTGATGGAGCATTACTCGAATGTCTTTTTGTGGAGGTGGAGGTAGAACTGTATTGAGTGAAGATGATGAGGGCTGTTGTTTAGTCGAAGACGTAAGTAATGGACCTGGTGACTGTGGTTGTGGTTATAAGGTTGAAGAGAATGAGGGATTTAAATTTAAAGATGGAGATTAGAGAGCCGTTGAAGATAGCATATCTGAAGGTTGTAAGTATGGTTGTATGGATGGTGAGATGGACGGCTGTGAGTGAGTTTTAAAGGAGTTAGTGGCACATGAATTGTTAAATGGTAAAGATAAAGGGTTAGTGATATGTAGAGGATTTGATGGTCCACATTTATTTAACTGTTGAGAGGGAGGATGAAGACCAAGTATCGGCAGAGACGGAACACCATCATCACCAGAAAAATTTGCAGAGAATGGAAACATAGTCTCCCGAAAGAGAACATGTTGACTTATATAAACCTTACCAGATTTTCTATCCAAGCATCGGTATCCTTTTGTGTTAGGACAATAACCAAGAAAAACACATGCAGTAGATCGTGCTTGTAGCTTATCACTCATATATGGCCGAAGCCATGGATAACAGAGACTACCGAAAACCCGTAAAAAGTTGTAGTCTGGTGTTTTGTTGAACAACTTTTGGTATGGTGTCATTTGCTAGAGTACAGGAGTGGGGAGCCTGTTTATTAAGTAAACTATGGTTAGTGCATCTTCTGCCCAAAATGTGCTAGGCATTGAAGCCGTTTGTAGGAGGGCAACTATTGTCTCCACTATATGTTTGTGTTTGCGCTTAGCTACACCATTCTGAGCTGGAGTATAGGGACACGTTATTTGATGTATAATCCCATTTCTTGCAAGAAATGACTTTAGATTTGATGATATGAATTCCCCACCACCACCACTTCATAGGATCTTAATGGAATGGGATAATAAATTTTCCATATGTTGTTTAAAATGAACAATCATAGAAAAAACTTCGGATTTCTGTTTTAGTAAGTATAGCTAAGAAAATCTGGAATAATCATCTACTATTAAGAGATAAAACCTGAATCCAAACATAGATGTTTTAGGGGATGGTCCCAACGGATAAGAAGAAATTGTATTAGAATTTTGCAGAGGTGTTTGATGATACTTAGCCACCATGCAATTATTACAATGAAACTGGAAAAGTTTAGAGTGCAAATGAAAATTTTGAAAAACAACATTTAGGGATAGTAAAACGGGATGGCCAAGTCGGTTGTGCCAAAGAGGAGCTATAGTTGACGTAGTTGAAAAAGCAACAGGTTCAGAAGCATGCTTTGAAGAACGACAGGCTTGTATAGGATAAAACCCATTTTTAGAAAACCCTTGATAGATCACTTTGTTCATCAATTTGTCCTGAACGAAAAATTGATTTTTATCAAAGGTAAGTGAACAATTGTTATTGGAAGCAAATTTTTGAATTGAAATCAGATTAGTAGACAATGATGGAACATGTAATATTTTATGAAGATGAAATACCTGAACCCGTGTTGGTAACTATGAGATTTTGGCCGTTGCCAACAGAAACTTTCGAAGGACCACGATATGGAGCATGGAGTGATAGTGCCGACAAGTCCGGTGTCACATGGTTGGATGCCCCGGTGTCGAGGTACCATGATGGATCAGGAAGATCATCAGAGGAAGCCATTAGAGCTTTGTGCACTGATTTTGTAGGACGATTTGTAGACTGTTGATAACTTTGATCAAAGCGATGATAACAATTGACAGCAAGATGTCCTTGCTTGCGGCAGATCTAACAAATAACTTTTGGGCATTGATTGCTAAAATACCGGTTCCGGCATCTTCCACTAGATCGGTTGTTGTTGTAATTCTTGGAACCAGATCTGGATGACTGGTTTTGATCTTTGTCAGAGACGATCAAGGAAGGTGTGATCGGAGAAGACGACTCATCAGATTGAGTTTGCAGTTGGTAATCTTCAAGAACAAGTAGTTCCTATAGTTCTGAGAGGGAAACACCACTTGATCTGGTTGTAATTCTTGGAACCAGATTTGGATGACTGGTTTTGATCTTTGTCAGAGATGATCAAGGCAGATGTGATCAGAAAAGACAACTCACCAGATTGAGTTTGCAGTTGGTAATCTTCAAGAACAAGTAGTTCCTGTAGTTCTGAGAGGGACACACCGCTTGATCTGGTTCTGATTGCAGTTTTGAATCCGTTGAATGCAGAAGGCAGGCCGTTCAAGGTAAACAAAACTACATCTTCGTCGTCAATCGGAGATGAAACCGAAGCGAGAGTATTAGTGATCAATTTGATTTGTTGAAGATATTCTTGAATGGAGAGAGGACCTTTCGAAATCGTCTATAGCATATTCTTCAAGTTGAAGATATTTGTTCTGGATAGGGAAGAAAATTTACGCTCAAGTGCATTCCATGCATCACGAGAGCTTTCCATATTTAGAACATTGTGAATAATGGGTTCAGAAACGGTTGCAAAAATGCAACTCAACAGTTGTGGATCGAGGGAGATCCATTCTAAGTACTCTGGATTGGATTGCGATTTGCCATCTGCATCAATCAGAGACTCAGGAGGAATTGGCTTAGAGCCATCGATCAGATATAGAAGCCTATGGCCCCGAAGTGCTGTGACAAATTGAGATTTCCAGAGAAGAAAATTGTCGCCAATGAGTTTCATCGTGATCAAGGAGGTGAGATTAGTAATGAAGAGTTGAAGTAACAAATTCGGTTGAGAAGATGGAAAGGAGGAAGAGGAAGGTGTAGTTGCCATTGGAGAGAGAAAGAATAGGTCAGAGTTTGTTGCAAAGAGGCTAGAGAAGAAAGAAGACGCGAGTCTGTTTACAGCTCTGATACCATGTAAACACAACTTAGAAAATAGAAAACTGCTCCCATGCTTCAACTGAAAGCATCCTTCTTTATTTATAAGCTTTTAGAAAGAGATCTTTACAATTCGAAAATAGATACACCAGCTCATAGATTTTTACAATAACCTAATATAGATACACCAGCTCATCATTTCCAAATAATGTCTGAACCGAATCTTTAACTACTGTCCTTAACAGAACCGTGGAAGCACTACCCTCAGTTTGAAGAAATGAAGTGAGTTTGATCTCTTAAGTTCTTCAAAAATAGAAGAGAAGATGACGGTTTAAATACTGAAACCATTTGAGATTAAATAATTAGAACTTGAGAAAAAATAGAAAATGCCCTTCTCTAATCATGAATTATCACTGCACATTCCTTTGCTCTATGATAGCGGAATCCCCATTCACGACCCACAGGACGGGAGAGCAATTTCTTTCTTTTTTCTTTTAAGATTATAGCTTTAGGTGTCAATGCTAACAAGTTAAAACATTTACTCTAAGAAATCGAAATTAGTTCTGGCATTACAATTTCCCTAATTTAAATTTTGTGATACAACATCATTCACTAAGGATGCTTGGTTACTCTTTTCAGGGCTGGGATTAGGTACGAATGAAGTTCATATTGATGTATTAGAATGACATCAGGGGGCTGACACATCAACGCCAAAATGTGACTTACACTTTGGGGGGGGGAGGGGCGCTTAACACTTTTCAGTGCTGATGTGTCTGCCCCCTGATGCCATTCTAATACATCAGTACGAATTTCATTTGTAACTTATCTTTACGGTCAGTATAACACAAGGCAGCTGAAGTTGTCAGCCCAAAATGACTCTACATGTTATGCCTTTGTTACCCTTTTTCATGTGGCACGTGCTAAAAAGGAATCCATTAGGATACCTTATTTATTTTAAATTTCATTATAGATATCCAAAGTTTCTTATTTATTGAAAGGTCTACTACAGGGGTCTAGATCCATTCATTGGGAGGGACTAATTTTTTTTTTTTTTTTAATGATTGTAGCATCGGGCATCAATGCTAACAAGTTAAAAACAACTAAAAGTTAATGTTAATTGATTGATAATAGAAGATTGAATAGTAAAAGGCACCTTTGGAAGGATAATTCTATCCCTGTAACAACATTAACAACAAAACCTTCAATCCCAAACACGAAATACATTTTTACTCATAAATTTGTCCACTTAGCACTGAATGTGCTACTGAACGTGCCCTTCCAATTCATGGGCTCATTATTTTCTGACATTGTGCATTGTCGGCCACATTTTTTAGGGTTGTTAAGGAATGGATTTTGGGGTGTATAGGCTGGGTCTGAACCATGGAAAACATACCTCAAAGTCCAAGCATGGCCCAACTTCAATCTGCCTGTCCTTGGTCCAGTCCAAGGTCCATTAATTTGTTATATCCAAAAAGGCTTGGGCCTGCCAAGACTAGCATGAACATAGGCCAACCTTAAGTTTGTGGCCCATTGGGCTTATGCTTGTACTGGGTCGTTTGAGCAAAATTTTGACACTAGCCGTGCTACGGCTGGCCCAATCCTGTGTGCAGCTCTAAATGAATTATCTTATCTTACTCCTTAGCGGTTGACTGCACATTTGTGGGAGTATGGCCATTTTGAATGCAGCCGCAGCACGAGGAAAATCTTAGGTGACTGGATGTTTTATTGGTTTTTAATCACGTTGGGCTTTTCCTATGCTTGCATCCAAGGGAGCCAAGCGCCCCACCTGTTTGGTAGACAACCTGTGGGCTGTGGCGGTGGTACTATTTTCACCTAAGGGGAGTATGGTTGGGTATACTGTTAATTTTGTGAGAATCTGACTCCAAAATAACAGTTAGAGGTCACCAAGTCATAAAAATAAAAAAATAAAAAAATAATAATAATAATAAAGGAAGAAGAAGACCAAATAGAGGCTAATTTCAAAATCTTCGATGGATTATCAAAGTCACATTGCCTATTTACTTAGAATCTCAACAAAAAAGAAAAAAACCAGTGAAAATTTGAAGTTTTCAACTAGTTTTCTAACAGAATTACCTATTGATCTTTCTAACAGTACATCTTCCTTAGATCTACACCGTTTTACGGTCCTTCACATTCATGCAACATGAATTCCAAAGACCACCCCACAACATGTTGCTCAGGAGGAAGCTAGCTTCTTCCTCTGATGCCTTTAGATTTGAATGATTTACAGGACCCACCAATGTACTTAATTCAATCCGATAGCTGTTAGAGGGAAATGTGCAGCCGGCCTCAGTAAAGATTTTTCTTATTCCAAAACACTCATTAATTGACATGAGAATTAAACGAAGTAATAAGAGGCATATTTAGGTTATACTACTTCCCCCCTGGATTTTGTGCACACAAAAGATGTGTGCAAGGCGTGCGCATGGACCAGGGTCTGGAAACATCAACGCCGAAAAGTGATAAGCACACCCCCAAAAAGTGTAAACCACTTTTTGGTGCTGATGCGTCAGCCCCCTGATCCATGCACATGCCTTGTGCACATCTTTTGTGCTCACAAAATCTGGCCTCTCCTAAGATCTTGAGATCAGATTGAGGCAATCATTTGGCTAGGATTTGGGATCAATTTTGGTTTCTTCAGCAAAAGAGAAGGAACAATGGAATTGCATTGAGGGCAAAGTCATATTCTCTCTTCCTCTCTTCTCAATCCGTAATGGCAAAGGTCTTGCATTTGGCGAGCAACAACCGATTCCAACTACAACCTTGCCATCAGCAAGAGCCAACGCAATCTGATCACAAGTTCACAACCATCCACCCGACCAATTCTCTTGACCTACGCAATCCCAAATTTTGTAACTCAATTCAAAATTTTAGGGCATATAAGCAAAGAATAGTACGGGACAAGCTTTTCAATGGTTATACGGACTTGGCCCTAACCATCAATACTTGCTTTGGTTGGGTTTGGGCTACAAATTTTGAAAGGCCCAAGTGTAACCCAATCCAGTTCTTTGTCATGACTCCTCTACTAGGTACGGATCGCTAGCACTCGTTTACCTAATTCCTTTTCCCTTTTTTCCACTCTTCCTCCATTTATTGTTCACTTCCTACACAAGACACTAACAAACTTATTGTTTTGAGACCACAGGTTTTAACTACAATTTGAGTTGTACGTAAACCTAGATTTGGAGTTGTGCGCAGCTATAATAGAAGAAATAAAACAACACGAACAACAATCATACACAAAGAAGATGATTTATGTGGTTATGCTTGAAGCTTACGTCCACGGACAAAAAAGATGAGAGAGCTTTCATTATGATTGAAAAAAGAGATTACAATGAGCAATGTCATGGCATAGAAATCGAGAAACCTCCAAATATGCATCCTCATCAAAGCAAAACGCTCCTCTCTCTTGTTTTCTCACTTTGGCAAGAAAGGAACACTTAAGGTCCGCCCATATGCAGGGGTGGACACATGGCATTGAAAATCAGCCCCCCCAAAAGCGAGAAGATTTTGTCTGCCTCCCTTCACGAACGTTTAGTCCACTAGGCGTCAGGGGGCGGACACATCAGCATTGAAAAGTGATAAGTGCCCCCCAAAGTGTAAATCACTTTTTCGGCACTGCTGTGTCCACTCCCCTAGCAGACCAAGCGTTCACGAAGGGAGGATGACAAAATCCTTCCCCAAAAGTGTAAATCACTTTATCAATGTCATGTGTTCACCATGCATATGGGCTGGCGTTAGGCATTCATTAAGGGGGTGTACCAAATCCACACACTAGTTTGAATCCCCCAAGACTTGGTACACCCCTTTAAAGTGTCCCTAATGTCCTCCTGTATGCAGGGGGGACACATCACGTCAAGAAATGATTTACACCCATGAGGATTTGGTGTGACCCCTTAAAGAATGCCTAAGGTCCGTCCTGCATCAGGGGTGGACACATTAGCACCGAAAAGTGATAATCACCCTAATAAGTGTAAACACTTTTCTAATGTTAATGTGTCCACCCCTGATGCTGGCAGACCTTAAACATTTTTAAGGGGTTGCACCAAATCTCAACAGGATTTACACTCACCCCCAAAAAGTGTAAATCAGTTTTCAACTTAATATGTCCCCCCTGCATACAGCAGCACATTAGGAGCACTTTAAGGGGGTGTACAAAATCCCAACCAGATTTGAATAGATCGACAATGTGCTGCGAAGGGGGGGGAGGCTCATCAACAACTTCCATTTCTTTTAGGAAGGAGAATGAATGTCTGTTTTGAGACAGACCTCTAGAAGCATGCCATTGATTGATACATGATGTGTTTTTGAATTTGATGTCTTTTACTGACCACCTACTTTTTCAACTGAACACTTTTTTGGACCCTTTTACACCCAAAACAACACATATCCATTTATAATTCACCATATACACTAAAGAGGCTTTGTTCAGTATTTCCCGTCCACGACACCATGAGGTTTCAAATGGAATAAAATGGAGGGGACTTTGATAAAATTTCAAAGTCCCACCCATTTTATTTCTTGTAAAACTCCATAGTGTCCTGCACACCATCCTGGACAGCAAATCCTAGACAGAACAGCTTCCCTCAAAAAATAAAATAAAAACTGCACCACATGCCAGTCTTTTTGAGTCTTGTGGAGTGGGGAAGACAACTTGGGAGTTGAACATTTGCTCCATTTGAAAAACCTCAATAGTCAGCTCTTCATGTACCCAACTAACAAAAAAACTAATAAAAATCTGAAAAGAAAAGCTGCACACTCAAGTACTTGAACTGATCAGATCTCTTTTTAAAAGGCACAATAACTCTTTTTTTCTTTGTTGTCCCTTACGAAGGAGCCACGATGAATTACTATAGCCATCACGGAAATGATATTCGGTGACCAATATGATTTGTTTATTATGATGAAAGTATCTATAGTGTAGTGTTATGGTGAATGATAAACTGACATGTGTTGTGTTTAGGATTACAAATGTCCAAAAAAGTGTTGAGATGAAAAAATAGGTGTTCAAAAAGAGATGTCAAATTCAAAAACCCATCATGTGTCAATCAATGGCATGTTTATAGAGGTCTGTGTCAAAACAGACAATCATCATCCATCATTATTATTATTATTATTATTATTATTATTATATATTTTCTAAAAACTGGCATAAGCTTTTGAAAAGTATGTGTAAGTAAATTAAAATAACAGATATTAAATGAGTCCCTCATCTGTTAAATGAGTCCCTCTTTCGGCCTCCTCTTTCTTTATTCCTATCACTTTTATTTTTTTAGCTTTTCTTTCTTGTTTGGCCCCTATGACCCACTTCACATAACAAGGAGCCACGTAAATGGATTTGACCCTGTGACCGCTTGGTAGATAGATGCTCGGAAAGGATGTTCCATCCAAGACACCAAGGGACGTCATATGAAATAAAATGGATGGGTGACGATTTTTTGAATATGGAATACACATTTTATTTCATATGACAGCCCCTGATGTCCTGGACACCATCCTAGACATCAAATCTTGGATAGAACATCCTTTCCCTTTTGCTGAAGCCACCCGAGCATGTGACATTGGCACTCTCACTTTAGATTGGTCAAGTATTGGTGCCATTCACTCCATAACCTGTTTAGGATAGATTTGAAATGGTCAAAGATGAAGGTTGACTCTACTAAAGCCCTCCATGCTTTGCCTAATGTGGTGGAGCTTCTTCTCGTTGATGCTTGTGAAGGAGAACAAATATGTTTTATTGCAGGAAGATTTCAAAGACTAAAGATTTTACATCTTGACAAATTGGAAAGATTGAAATTGGTGAATGTAGATAAGGAAGCAATGCCTCATCTTCAATAGCTAACAATTTGGCGTTGTGGAGCATTAGAGAAGGTGCCATTAGGCATTGAAGGACTCACCAACCTCAAAATTTTCAAATTTCGTGATGTGCCTCATGAGCTTGTGACGAGTATAATGCCTGAAGAAGGAGAAGATCGTTGGAGAGTTATGCACATCCCAGATATCCGTTACACGTATCAAATTGACGGACGCTGGGGATACAGTAATCTTTGATGATTTATAATCATTCAATTCAAGCTACCAATACTCAAAGGTACGATTAGCAGATCTCCTTCTTGTTTTTGTTTTTCGCTTGTTCCTTTCTTTTCGTGGTCTGAAATCCTCTGTGCTATATCCCCTGATGGGACATTCAGGAAAGTGAATTGATTCCCCCCCAGTGTCCCATCAGGGGGGGTGGAGTCGACGATTTCAACCCTCTTTTCGTCTTACTTTCTTTTTCTTTCTGAAAGAATCCTTCAGTCAAATCTTTTTACCATGTCCCAAAATCTATAGCATCACAAGATATTGCTTAGCTTGAGAGCCATAATAGACCATCATTTATTTTCTGGATACCATCAATGACTTAAGGTGAGGCACACAATATCGAACTCCTTGTGACAATGATTATCACAAAATGAATTGGCATATCACTTCATGTTGCTTTTCTTCTTTTTTTTCTCTTTTTATTTGACAGGTAAAGCATGTTGATTCGTGATTAAGAGATGATATTGACAAATATTGGGCGTATGGAAGAGATAATTTGGTATTTGTTTTCTCATCCATCCCCACTGGGTGAGAAGAGATGATAAATGATGCCATATGGTCATACCGGATTTTAGCATTTAGAAATAATTGGTATGGAAATACCTTTCTACCATGTATTTAAACTGGGATCGGTTTATGAATGCTTCCCTTAACAAACGCTCATCACTACTCTTTGTCAGGGATGGACACATCAGTGTTGAAAAGTGATTTTCACTTTTTTGGGGGGTGTATATTAACTTTTCGGTGCTGATGTGCCCGCTGCCTGACAAGAAGCAGTCGCTAGCATTCATTAAGGTGAGCATTTTTTATCTATTCACATTTAAACTAGTTTCTAGCTTTCTTTTCTTAGCTCAATATTTTCTGTGTTCTCTTGCTTGGAAATAATTGCATTTTTATTTGGGCTTTGGCTTTGTTTGGTGCTGCAGAAAATTGTTTCAGATTAGAAGACTATTCATCAATAAAATCTTTTAATGAAATTGTTTCTTTTCCCATGGATTTTTTTTGCCGTTTAGGAAAATAGGGACAAATCCATGACATATTGGACTTAAAAGTTTAATTCCAATGCCAAACCAAACTTATGAAAAAATAAATAAATAATGTAGATCCATGCCAAATATTTCCATACACCAAAACAGAACTTTGGACTCCAAATGAAAGGTGGTAAAAGAGACAAACATTTGAAATGTTAAGTTCCTAATGGAAAGAGATATATACTAAATCAAAATTTATTATTATTTTGCTCTTTTTTTCGGAGCTAATATAAGAGTGGCGGCAGTTAAGGGTGTGCATTGGTTGGTCTTCAGTCCGCCTTGGTACGGCTTGGATTTTATATGCCGACACTATCCTCCTCTAACCTCTGCCAAGGGTCAAACGGGTGGAAACACCAGCGCTGAAAGTGATTTTCACTTTTTGGGGGCATGTGTAAATCACTTCTGAAACTGATGTGACCGCCCCTTGACCTCGGCTTAGGTTTGCATCAGCATAGAAAATCCTCGCTGGCCTTGGTAGGCCCAGGGAAAGACCACAAGTGTCTAAACAGCCTAAAGCTGGGCCCAAGCCTAGAAAAATCCTGGCATCTAGGCTCAACCATAGCCCAATGCAATTTTATGGGCCTTGGGATTTCCCAAGAACCATAAATGTATGACAAAATACTAGTATTCTTCGAAAAAGTCTATATACATATAAAACCTTGGGCTTCGGCAAGGCCAAGGTAAGCCTGAGCATGGCCCAAACTTAAGCTCGGGCTGAAATTCTGGCCTGGGGTCCAATTGAGCCCAAGCTTGGATTGTGAGTTTTCGTCCAATTTTCAGGCTGAGCTGAGGTGGGCTCAGATTAGCCTAGCCCTAACAGCGGCACGCTCATATTGGAGATAATGTCAGCTTGAGCTCTTAAGTTTTTTAAGATTAGAAATGAGGATGGTAGTTTAATTACTAATTTCAATTTAGATATATAGAAAATGTTCTTCTCCAATCGGAACTTTCTGCTCCACATTCCTTTGTTCCAAAGCAGTGGGATCCCATTTCACAGAACAATTTCAGTTTTTCCTTTAATATTATAGCATTGGGTATTAATGCTAATAAATTAAAAACAAATAAAAATAACATTTGACAAGCAATAATGGAGGAATGATAAAATTTTAAGGGAAATGACATGGTCATAAACAATTATTCTATTCGAATATAAAAGTTATTTTCTGCTTTTGATTAGGATCTCTTTGGCCCGTATTGCAACACAATGTAAGATCCGCACTACAAGCAGGTCAGGCAACATCAATGCAGTCACTTGTGCAATGCCAATTGAGGAGCAAGATTTATTGATCACAATCAAAATGAAATCTTTTCTGGAATATAGAATCAATATCCGACTTCTGTCAGGTCCATATATCAAATTACTCTCCACAATATTGATTCAATCAGGCAATATCATCATTCTCATACACATCATCCAGCGAAACTTTACGAACACCTACAAATCTCCTTTGCGCTGCTAGACGTTGGGTCAACTCAGCAACCTGCTTCTGCAAGTCTTTAATCATCACGTTTTGTATACTGCATTCGCGGTTAGGGACTTCTTCATTCGGAACCTGTCCACGCCGACCATGACCACGAGTCATGAAAAACTGATGCAAAATTGATCACAGGAAGATACTAAGCTTTGATACCAACTGATGCAGAGGACTAGCATAGGTGATGAATCTTACCAACAAATTTGGACAATCTTCCACAAACTTGTTGAATTTCAAAGCTGAAAATACCAGGAACAGGAACTTGTTGATTTTCTCGAAAGGAAAACACCAAGAATGAAATAGAAAATAAATCTCAATGAATAAATAACTCAAATCAATCCAAGATGGTTCTACATCACTTCTTCTTGAGGAAACTGCACTTGTGGGCATTGGAGAACCTAGAGAACAATTGGTCAGTTTTTTAACAAAGGAAGAATCAAGACTTGAGGTAGTTGCCGTTGTTGGAATGGGTGGTCTAGGCAAGACCACCCTTGTCAAGAAAGTATTTGATGATCCAAAAGTCAAGGGATGCTTCGAATGCCAGGCTTGGATCAGTGTCTCACAAACGTTCGAGGTCAATGAACTCCTAAGAGGCATGATAAAACAACTCTTCAAGAAAATAAAGATATCATCACCTGAAGAGCTTGATACCATGGAGGACACCGATCTCAAGGACGTTTTGAAGGAATTCCTACAGCCAAAAAGGTACTTGTTAGTTTTTGATGACATCTGGAACACACATGCATGGGATGATCTAAAACTTGCTTTGGCAGAGAACAGTTTTGGTAGTCGACTAATGGTCACAACACGTTCTACTGACGTAGCTAAATACTGTGGTTATTCATACCCCCTTAACCCTTTGCAACCAGGGGACGCCTGGGCTCTGTTCTGCAAAAAGGTGTTTAAATTAAACCCAGATAATAGTTGTGCTCCAGAATTGGAAAATCTTTCTCAAGATATCTTGAGGAGATGTGAAGGCCTCCCTCTTGCAATTGTAGCCATAGGTGGTCTTCTGTCAACAAAAGACCAGACTCCGATGCAATGGGAAATTATACAGCGTAGTCTTAGTATAGAGCTTGAAAGGGGTGAGAAACTGAAGAGTCTGAACAAAATACTGTTGTTGAGTTACAATGACCTCCCTTACTTCCTAAAATGTTGTTACTTATACTTGAGCATATATCCTGAGGACTACTCAATTGAGCCTATGAGATGAACACGCTTATGGATTGCAGAAGGATTTATAGAGAAAAAAGAAGGCATGACCTTGACCATGGAAGAGATTGCAGAGGACTACCTCGATCAGCTGATCAGAAGAAGTCTAATTCAAGTTGTAGAGATGAATGTTGGAGGCAGGGTGACAAAATGTCAAATCCATGATCTTATGCGTGATCTTCTTGTAATAAAATCACGAGATGAGAATTTTGCCTCGTTAGTTACTGAACAGAATACAATTGTGAATAAAAAACCCCGACGTCTTTCTATCCATAACAGAGCTGGGAATGTTTTGAAGGATACATGCCTCTCAACCCTTCGTTCTTTGTTAATATTCCAGATGGATGATGTTTCCAATTATTCTGTGCTGCAAACATGCTTTTCTGGGTTTAGGCTGTTGAAGGTATTAGATTTGAAAGGTGCTCCCCTAGACAAGTTTCCCAGCGAAATTGTAAATATGTTGCGTTTAAAGTACCTAAGTCTTAGGAACACAAAGGTCAAAGATCTTCCCAAGTCCATATGGAGGCTTCAGAATCTCGAAACACTAGATCTTAAATATACCAAAGTAATCGAGCTGCCGAAAGAGGTCGTCAGGCTTAGAAAACTCCGTCATCTTCTTGTTTACCACTTTAAGGTCGGAGGTCCCGGTTACACAGAATTTAGTAATACAATAGGATTTAGTGTGCATGAATGTATTGGGGGCTTAATAGCATTGCAAAAGCTTGTTCTTGTAGATGTGAGCCATGGCACTGGCATAACCAAAGGGTTGGGGAAGTTGACCCAACTTAGGAGGTTGGGAATTACAAGGCTAAGAAGAGAAGATGGACCAGAATTGTGCACCTCAATAGCAAAGATGGACCACCTACTCTCCTTTTATGTAACTTCAAGTGAGGAGAATGAGCTCCTTGATTTGCAATCACTATCATCTCCTCCCCTATTCCTTCAACGCCTGTATATCGAAGGGCGTTTAGAGAAGTTACCGGAATGGTGCAAATCACTCAATAACTTGGTTCGGATACGTTTAAGAGGGTCAAAGATGAAGGTTGACCCTACTGAAGCCCTCCGTGATTTGCCTAATCTAGTGCAGCTTGTGCTCAATGACGCTTATGATGGAGAAGAATTATGTTTCTTGGCAAGAAGATTTCTAAGACTAAAGAATTTATTTCTTAGCAGGTTAGAAGGATTGAAAATGGTGAAAATAGATGAGGGAGCAATGCCCAATCTTCAAGAGCTATTCATTCTGCGTTGTGGAGCATTACAGAAGGTGCCATTAGGCATTGAAGGACTCACCAACCTGAAACTCCTCGGCTGTTATGATATGCCTGAAAAATTCGTGATGAGTATAAAGCCGGATGAAGGCAAGGACCATTGCAGAGTTAAGCACATCCCAAATGTCCATCACATCAATTGGAGGGATAGAAAATGGAAGACCGAATATTATTCATGATTTGTTTCGTTCGATTCATGATGCTAACATTCGAAGGTCAGTTCAGGAGTTCAGGAGTTCTCTTTTCGTTTTATTTTAATTTTCATTTTTAAAAGTACTATTCAGTCAATTCTTTTACCATGCCATAAAATCCGTAGTACCACAAGAAATCCAAGCCATTGGCTAGCTTCGGAAACCGTAACAGAGCACCATCTTTTCTGGTTAACATCCATGACTTAAGCCCCTTGGCTTCTGTGCACACAAAATATGTGCACAATACATGTGCAAAGGTTTGGGAGTGCTTGCATCAGTATTGAAAAGTGATAAACACGTGCCCCAAAAATTGTAAATCACTTTTTGGTGCTGATGCAACCACTCCTAAGCCCCTACACATGCATTGTGCACAGATTTTATGCACATAAAAGCCAAGTTGTGACTTAAGGCAATGCACACGGTATGAAACTCCCTGTGGTACAGGGTTATCGAAAAATACTTTTATTAATTTCAGTTTTTTTTTTTTCTTCTTTCTTTGACAAGTAAGGGGTTTTGATGCTTGATTAAAGATTGGTATTGACAAAATTTGGGTCTAGGAAGGAGAATGATTTTTTTTTTTTTCTCACCTATTTCTCTTTCTCTTTCTCTGGGGTACAACGTATATTAAAAGTCCACATGGTTGTACAGGGTTTATAGCATTTAGAAATCACTGGTATTAAAGTACCTTTCTGCCATTTTTTTAGAAGTAGTTTCAAGCTAACTTTTCTTTGCTCAACATGTGCCATGTCTTCGATTGTGCTTGAAAACAATAGTATTTTTTTTAGCTTTGACTTTAGCAATTTTTTTTTTTTTTTTTTTTTTTGATAAAAGGCTGTAGCTTTGTTTGGTGTTATAGAAAGTTGTCTCAAATTAAAAAACTATTTGCCAAGAAAAAAAAATTCAATAAAACTGTTTATAATGACATTCTCTAATCATGAATTACTGTTGCACATTCTTTTCTTTTAAGATAGTGAGATCACCATTAATGAGTCACAAGAGGGAACAATTTCAAAATTTTAAGCTTTTAGCACTCTGCATCTACACTAGTAAGTGAAAAACAACTAAAAGTTAACGTCCAATGATAAATAATTTAGAGAAATGATATTCCCAGGGGGCAAAGCTTTTAGTTGAATCTAAAAGTCTCTTAATCACTATGAAAATAAAATCTTCTCTGGCCTATCGAAATTTGCTCTGATGTTACCTTTTTTTCTGATATAAGGTCGTGATACTAATCACGTTGTTCAGCACTTTAGTCATACACATGGCAGCTCAATTGTTAGCCGAAATGAATCCACATTTGGCCTCTGACGTTTGTTTTCCACTTTCTTTCTAGAGCTCAAATTTGGAATTCATAGACGTTTCTGTAATTGGATACAATAAATTAGTGTTCCTCTACTAATGCTTGAATATTTTTTTAATTCCACTTAGGCTTGCAAACAATTACTTCCCAGAGCAAGACCCATAAAACTTGCAGTAGAGGCAGCCAACATCACATAATATTGACTCCTCCCTTCTTCCTTGAGGCTTAGTTAGGGGGACACCCCCTAAATAGAAACAGAAAGCACTCTAAAACAAATTTCCTAGGAAACATCAATTCATTACTACAGGCCAAAAAGTGTGCTCTAAGTTCAGATGAAATTGATTAGCTGGACTTCGTAGATTATTAATCACCAAATTCCATTCAAAGGTGTATGACAATATTTTCTCACATTATTAATTGACGACATGCAACTCACAACTCTCCTCTAATCTCATCAAAAGATCCATTAATGTTGACCCTTTGTGTCCTCAATGCAATCTTGTAGTAGAAATAACCCCTTATATCCTCCTCTTTTGTGAATCTTCAAGCAGAGTTTGGTATGCTTCCCCTTACTATTATACTACGGATGTCTCCTCCAATGTTACTTTTGTGGAATGGTTCATGAATTGGTTTAAACTTAAAAGTACTTTTAATGTTGTGAATCGAAATATTGTGGCTGAAATTGCTATTCTTTGTTTGTGCATTTTTAAATTAAAAAATGGTATGATTTTCAACAAAGATATTGTTTCTTTTACTAAAACCCTGTCTAATTTTTGTGGGCAGTCCAAAGAAATGACTGATATTCAAAGACCTTTGGTGGAGGGGATGAGAACGGAGGGCGTTTCTTTTTAGTCTCCTCTTTGTCAGGGCATAGTTAAAGTTGACTTTGATGGTTCCATTCTTCTAGATAGCGTGCGGGTGTGGTTTATCGGAAAGATGATGGTTCCTTTTTGTTCGCCTTGACGGAGCTAGTGTGACTGAGTCTACGAAGCTTGCGGAATTCTGGGCAGCTTGTATTGGCCTCTCAAAAGCCCTTGATCTTGGGCTGAAGAATATTGTTCTTGAAAGAGATTGTAAAAACTTTTTTTCTTTCCTCTCTTGACTGCTGTGATTGGCCTTTGGTTAGCAAAGGTCCTCTGTTGGATTGTAAGAACCTAATATCTAGATTTGATTTGTGTGCTCTTTCTTGGGTGAGGAGGACTACTAATATGGCAACCCATGTCTTAGCCGTAAGCGATCTCTCCTCAGCCTCTTGTTGGTCCATGAGTCCTCATCTGTGGCTTGAGGGGACCTTAGATCGTGATGCTTGTCTCTTTGTTCTTCTTGTTTCTTTTTAACGAATGATCTATTTACCAAAAAATAAAAAATAAAAAACTTAAAAAACATAAGTATTTTCAACATTCCCTTTAATCCTAAAACCTAATTTTCATTCAAATTCTTAAGAACTTCTTTATTTTCCTAAGATATCCATTTAATAACCCCACAAACTACATATAAAACATGGCTCCTACTACATCCCAGTTATACAAAACATAATTTCAGATTATCCATGATTTTCTGAACCTTAAATTAGACAAAATATACTCTATAAAAAGATAATGTTCTAGAATTTGGAATAAATTGATGTTTCAAACCCCTTGAATTATTGAAGAAAATTCGATTGGGCCCAACATTTATACCCAAAGTTTTATTTGGGCTGAGTTCGGATAGGCTCAATTTCAGTCCAATACCCAGCCCAGTGCGAAGTATTAACAAAAAAGATTTTTTATATAGATGTCATATTATTATTATTATTATTATTATTATTGGTGAGGATATTAGATTTGTATGATTATAACAAATTTTCCATCATCAAATAGATCAATGATATTATCAAAAAATAATCATCATAATTTAATGTGTCAACTGTTCAAAAAGGCCCATGTAATATGCATTAAGGGGTGGTTATGGGCCCAAAATCAGCTCAAAGTTTGGAGGAGTTTTAACTTCAGGTAGCCTAAATCCATTGTTTTAAAACGGGCTGAGTTCAGGCTGACTACCTCCGGCCGAGTTCAAACTCGGGTCAAGTTTAGAAACATGTAAAATTGTTCAGGCTGAATTCAGGCTGACCTCAGCCCAGCCCAATCCATCCCAGCCCGATTGAAAGCTCTTCTCAGTTGACCACTGACAAGGAATTAACTACGTTAAAAAAGAAAATAAGAATTACATGTAAAATTTATTTTTTGAATCTAAATTCACAAAACTCGAATACAAATTACAAAAAATATGTATGTAAAGTACAGCTTTCGTGATTACAAACTCTTGAAAACTAATTAACACCCAAAAAGTAAATAATAAAACATAACAAAATTTTGTGTGTGACATCAAAAATTACAAAACTTGAAGACAAATTACAAAGTATGTGTTGTGCAGAAACGTAGATTTTGGATCGTATGCAACAAAGAATAAGAGAAAATTAATGCAAACAGCAAACACACACAAAGCAAGAACAAGACAATTTAATGTGGTTCAGCTTAAAAGAAGCCTATGTCCATGGGCGAAAACAGCTAGAGATTTCACTATATGAAAACAAAGATTATAATGACCGTGCAGCTGCTTCCTCTCTTCCAAGACCTCTTACAGCTTAAGAAAAGAACCCACTCATTAGGAAACTCTAATATAAACCCTTTTTTTATATTAAACACCCACGATACCCTAACAACCCAAAAGCCACAATGATGCCTTTGTGGTTCCGTCAAAAGTTAGGACACAGCCCTCGCTGAGAGCCGCAAGAATTCATGCCATTGCTTCAACAAATCTCCACCTTGGCTTGAATTCTACTAAACATAGTATAGAAAACCCTACTTTCATCTTCTCTACACAACCTTAAAGGATAACCTGTATCTTTGACAAGACACAGGACCTATAATATGTGCACCACACTCTACCTTAACTCAAATTCCGAAACCACCTTTGGAAAAAACATGTACTTTTCCTTCTTAGTGAACTTTGTGTCATATTACCTGGAACGCACCTCCACCTCAAGCCTGAATCGTATCTTGTTTGCTATCACCACAAATAACCATTGACCTTCAAAAAATACCGCTACACATACCATCGAATCATTTCGGTCCTAACACCTTCTGACTCAATCATAACACGGCTAATGCACATGTGTAACTATCCCAAGCCGACTTGCCTAGTTAACTCTAAAGAGGGACCTCAATTTATCATTTCCAATCATAAGAACCTCCTCACCATCATCTGCTGCCTAGAAACTTTCATCACCTCTCTTTGTTGCATCTACAAAATGGACCCTACACTAACACTGGTTATTCCGTGCACCCTATTTCTAGCTACCCGTTGAGGTTAAAGGAACACAAGTAATAACCATATTCCCCATCAGATGATATAAACCATCACCACACTTTTTTCCCTTCATTAGGACCAAACAATCACGTGTGATTTTCATGGCTTCATCTGCAACTAAATACTTGTAACCCTTGAAGTCTAACTAGCCTAGGGATATCAAATTTCTCCCCATCGTTGAGACATATGCCACAGCACCCATAGTACGAACCACACCATCAAACATCTTAATCTTCACCATCCTAACACCCGTGACGTCACATCTAAATCCATCACTAAGAGACAAATTATATCTTCTTTTTATGGAAGTATCAAAATATTCTTTCTTAGAGTAAATATGAATAGGATAACTTGAATCTAATAACCATTCATCATAAAAAAAATGTGTATATACCTTTGGAGACTGTGAGAACATCTCCAATCTACTCCTTTTATTCCTCTGCCAATGTTGTACTAGGACTATCACCTTTCTTCTTGTTAGCACGCTCTGAACAATCCTTCTTCATGTGGTCATATTCTTTGCAATGAAAGAACTGCATCTTGCTCTTTCCTCTAGACTTAGATCTAAAATGACCTTTATCACTTCTAAAACCTTTTTTCTTTTGTTCTCCTTCCTGTAAACAGACCTTCTGTCTGCCCCTCACCTCTTCTCCAGATACCTTCTTCCTCAATTCCCTAGAATGCAAGGATACCTTAACATCCTCCATGAAGATAGTATCATTTTCACTGAATAAGGTTGTAACAAAGTGTTCATATGATGCAGGTAAAGAGCACGAAACAATGATAGTTTGATCTTCATCATCAATCTTAGTATCAATGTTTTTCAAATCCATAATGATTTTATTAAATTCATCTAAATGCGCTTTCAGAGATATACATTCTTTCATCCACAATGTGTAGAAATGTTGTTTCAAATACAACCTGTTCGTGAGAAACTTGGTCATGTATAGGTTCTCCAACTTGAGCCATAGCCCAACCGTAGACTCCTTTCTACAACCTCTCACAACACCTCATTGGCCAGGCACAACTGAATCACACAGAGTGCCTTGAGGTCGAGTTCATCTTTGTCATCTTTCGACATCGTCGCAAGAAGCTTTTCCTTCCCCATCAAAGCTTTGGTCAGTTATTGTTGAACCAACAGCACACATTGTAATGTGTGAAGTTTGATTTAGGTTAGCGTCATACTTTTGTGCAACCCGAATATAACCCGGATTATAACTCAAAAAAACCCAAATATGGAAAATTTTGACCAGTTTTATGTACCCAACCGGATCCAAACCATATCCACAATGTATTAGGGTTTTTTAGGGTATTTATATGTTTTATTCTAGGGTTACGTGCGAAGAGGGAGAGATTCTGAAAATTGTAATCGTCATTGACGAAGGTTTTCAAATAATGAAAGTTTTCTCTGCGGCTCCGTGGTTTTTCCCCAAATTGGGGTTTTTCACGTAAATCTTATGTTGTGCATGATTT
>JAOXJP010109339.1:0-14154 GCA_025762735.1 Platanus orientalis
TCCTGAGTCGGATCGGCCGATCCGTGAGTCGGATCATCCGACTCAGGATCGTCCGATCCAGGGTCTGGATCGTCCGATTCTTTGCCAAACCCGATTGCCAGTCAGACTCGGGATCGGTCCCGGCCGATCTCGATCCGATCCGGGCGATCCAAACCCGGATCGGACGAGTTTTAGAACCATGGCCTCGAGCAACAAATTAAAGATCTGTTATGCTTTGCTTAAGTCAAAAGAGTATATTTTTATTATTGTCATTAGTTTATTTGACTCCTGTGGTTGGGTATCTTTCCTAGCCATAGCATCACATGTAAAGGGTTGGTTCCCTACAAATTCTGTTGCATCAACTTCATAGTTTGGGTCTTGGTTGTAAGTCCCATATGAAGAAGCACGTCGCTAATTTTCTTCTTTTAAGATGTTGTCATATCAAGTAGCCATCTCTGATAGTTCGAACAAGTAGAGAAGGTCATTCCCTCAAACTTCTTTCTTAGTTCGAAGTTAAGACCATCTTGAGCAAGTTTAACAAACTCGATCTCAGGTGGACTGCTAAGGCATCTTGATTTAGCCCGTTTGAACCGCATAATGAATTGTTCAACTATTTCCTCTGGCTGTTGTTTTAATCTTTCCAAGTCAACCATTGACACTCCCAAGTCTGCTCGAGTGAAGTGGAACTGGAATTTGTCCTCAATTTCTTCCCAACTTTATATCGAGTTAGGTGGAAGATTCGTGTACTAGGTGAAAGGTTGCTATGTTAAGGAGTTAGGGAACAACCTGAGTTTGTAGTATCCTAGGTTAGAGAATTCCCCACATTGGGTAGTGAAGTGGCTTATGTGTTCCATAGCCATTTTATTATCCTCTCCTAAAAATGTGGTGAAATTGGGTATCTCGTACCCTCAAGGGAACTCATAATCTCAATCGATTTGCTTAAGGAATGGTTTCTTATATGCTGGTTGTGTAGTCTGTCTAAGGTCAGGACCACATAGTTCCTTGAGGACGCCAATAACCTATTCCCTAGGATTTTGGCATACCCTTGTGGTACAATGCCATAAGGTTGCCCTTGGGCTGGATGAGTCCTTTGGTATGGTGAAGGCTGCATATTACATCACATACTTATGCCTCCATACTCATTATTTGGGAAATGATTTCTCCAATAATTTGTCATGTCTTGCCTTCTATTAGGCGATGGATTTGGTCCTCTGTACCCATATCCATCAGCGTTCTGCCCATGAAATGGATTGCCCCAGTAGTTTGGTAGATCTTACCTCCTATTTGGCGGAGGACCCAACCCAGGGTGTCCATGTTCATTAGTGTTTTGCTTGAAACGATCGTTTCGATAGGCATGAGGGGTATTTGGGTCAAAATGACCATTCTACCCATTATGATGGTCTTGTCCCTTATTTTGGGACACCCATTGTTTATATTGAGGCATTTCATTAGCCTTAAATGTGGGTTTCTCATGAACTTTGAGCCTTTCAAGCCCTATTGGTACACTCGATCCCATAGGATAGTATATAAAGTCTTGATTTCTCTATTTCAATCCCCTTATTAGAACTGTGACTGGCTCTTGATGGGTCAACTCAAAGAAATCTTTGAATCTTGGCCCTTCTAGATAATCGAGAGGTCTCTCTTGCCCCCCGAGCCTGTTCGAGGTCTCTGGAATATTCGCCCCACCGGTCACCCCTCAATCCCTAGTGTCAAGGTTTGGGTTGGCTCAAAAATTCTCTATTATTGGCTTGAGCACTTTTAGTAAAACGTCACCTATGATTCTTAGCAATCCTTGAAAACCTTTCTCGATTCTTTCAACAAGATCATCAATCTTGCCTTCAAGGTTCTAAGACAATTCATTTGTCTCATTCCCATTCAGGTTGACAAGTTGTTTATCCCTTCTAAGTGTCATTACTAATATTTTCCCACTATGGTCGCTAATTTGTTGGTCGCCAACAAAAATTTTATCTAATCATCAGGTCAAACCCATGAGGGTTTACCAATTCAGGCTATCAAAAGGTTTAGGTTCGATAATAACTCTAAATCGAGGACTTTTATAGAAAAACAACACCCACCAAATTGATAAGAGAACTAAAATTCATTGAATTGGAAGTACAATGTAGAATATAAATTATAGATATACCTTCGAACGAATATATTAGTAGGGATCCTTCCCTGGAATCGAGGGAGGACTTCATTGAATCTGGTTCTACAGTATAGTTTATTTGCCTAGTACAAGACTTTGAGATGCTACAGGATCTAACTAAACCTAAATTATCATTACACCTAAGGATAAAGAAACTATTGTTGTTGATGATGATGATGATCTTCTAATTTGTCATCTTCTTTATTTATAGAATCCTTCCCACGACATCACGTTCACTTGCAACCATTTTTCAGTTTGAGTCATGGGTCCCCCACTTGCTGACTAGGTTGATCAGTGTTTCATTTGGGATAGCTGTCGCTCACTGTTGAATTTTATTCATTTCGTCTTCCGTCTCATATGGCACGCCTCATAACCGCCCACTCATCATTACTTGATTCCATGTGTCATTTGTTGACTAGCGGATTTCAAATTATGGGTTAACAAAGTTATCACCAATATATGATATGTTTGTAGAATGTTCAACGGTTGTAAACATCATTTGCATAAAGTTTAACAAATCGTAGAAGATTTGCTCTCATTTTAAGGGTATGGTATTTGGTTAGCATAGAGTTTATAGGTCATATACCTATTTGTATAATTATTATAATGCATAAGGGTATGGCATTTTGATCAACATAAACTTTACTAAAAATAAATAAAAATAAGGTTAATTTGTGCCAATGCCTCCTTTGCTTGGGTGGCTGTGGCATCACCTCTCCAAGAGAGAGGTTTGGAGTCGCACCCCCTTGGAGTATTCTACAGCTTATTGTGCAACATCTACGTCTCCCGCCCATGGTATATAGGGTTCTGGGATTATGACGTGACCAGCTCAAGTGACCCAACCCAAAAAAAGAATTTATTTTTAAAAAATAGGCTTAATAGTTAGTTGTGTATAATCTCACCATCACATTCGGTAATGACCGAAATAAGCTTCAATAATTGACTTGTTTGGACAAATTCCAAGCTAAGGGCCAAAAATGCCACATTGACCAACTGAAGCTTACAATTCAGGATTTGAATGTGTTCATGACATATTAGACAAAATGGCATGCTCTTAGTGTAATGTCCAAAATACAAGGGTAATTGTAACACCCCCGAACCTGGAGTCGGATATCACCCGTATGCACCCCAGATCCGGATCGTTACATTAACACTCGATCTGTATTTCATCTCTTATAAAGTCAAACATTTATATCATAGTCTCATAATCCATTACATTCAATAATATGTAGAAGTGTAAAAAAAATTGTTTACATCTTATCTTAGATATAAGCCTTTCACCATTAAATCATAACTCTCGTTTCATTACCTTTTTGTTTAGCGGAAGTATACCTCATCTCACAACATATAACCATAATCATTCTAATCATAATAATGTACAACGAAAGCATATAAACCACAAACCATTAGTGGTTCCATTCATTCACCTAGCTATGCAACGGGAAAAATAATCATCCAATTAACATCCATAAAACCATGAGCATAAGATATAATACCTGTAGTCCCTACTTTCATCAATATAAAACATTCAATGCAAGTATCATTTCTAATATATTCACATCCAATAATAAAAATATGATTATTACATTCCCCAAATCATGTCTCAGATAGAATGAAATAATATAGCAATCTTTCTTCAACTAGATCCATCGCAACTAAGCCATCAACCCAATCAATCAACCATATCATCCAAATCTGTGTTAATTGGGGTGAGCTTGACGGGCTCAACAAGTACAAATGCAAACCATATCAAAAAGGACAGATATAGCTTGCACACAGGTTTCTCTTATGTAAAGTAAACATGGATAGCAATATAAAGCTTAAACCATAGGAAGCAATAGCATATTAGTCCATGGGTGCAATTAAATAAGCAATATAACCTTAATCAATGTCATGGACGATAAAAGAGTACGTACACAATGTAATGATAAGTATAACATCTTTCACTATCGGAATTAGTCAATATCACTATTTATATTCACTTTCATACTTCTTATCAATAGTTCACTCACTTATCATCAAGATTCAAATACATTCATATGATATAGTTCATTTGCTTATAGACTTGATCAATGTCTTATTCATTATTTCATATCACTTGTTAATAGATTTCAAAGATTCAATCATTATTCTCCATTGTAATGACCCAATGGGAGGTCCTGAAAGTATTCAATAAGGTTCAATAGGTTCAAATGAAGGGCAATGCACAAGCTAAATCAATATCAAAAACTTACATTATTGTGACCTAATGGTAGGTCCCAAAAAGATAATCAATGGGGTTTAATAAGTCAATGTGTTCAAAAATTCAGTCCCTGAATTTAAGGTGCGTACCTTGGTGATGAAACAAATGCAGGTACTTGGTCCTCATCCCATTCTCTCATTCCCATGTGGCCTCCTTATTGGAATGATTACACCACAAGACTTTTACATAAGGGATAACCTTGTTCTGTAACACTTACTCCTTGCGGTCAAGAAGCATCACTGGTTGCTCTTCATATGACAGGTCCTCATAAACTTGAAGTGGCTCGTACTCAAGGATGTGAGAAGGATCATGCAAGTATCTTTGCAACATGGATACATTGAAAACATGGTACATATGCGATAAGTTTGGGGATAAAGCTAACTCATAAGCGAGGTCACCAACTCACCTCAAGATCTTGAAAGGTCCAATGAATCTCGGTTCAAGTTTTCTTTTTTTCCCGAATCTCATCACAACTTTGGTCAGCAACACTTTGAGAAACACATGGTCACCTTCCTCGAACTTAAGGTCATATCTTCTCTTGTCTACATAGTTTTTCTGTCTGTTTTGTGCTATCAACAACCTCTCATGAATAAGCCAAATCATTTCAGTAGTCACTTAGACAAGCTCAGGTCCAAGAATCCTCCTCTCACCAACCTCATCCCAACATATTGGAGATCGACATCGCCTACCATATAAGGCCTAGTAAGGAGCCATGTAGATGATAGCTTGGTAGCTGTTTTTGTAAGCGAACTCAATCAACGGTAGGTGTGCATCCCAACTACCTTTCAGATCAATGACATAAGCCCTCATCATGTCTTCTAAAGTCTGAATAGTTCTCAGATTGTCCGTCAATCTAAGGGTGGAAAGTTGTGCTAAAACATAGCTTGGTTCCTATGGCATGTTGCGACCCTCTACAAAATTTATAAGTAAACCCTGGGTCTCTGTTGGATAAAATGCTCACTAGAACACCATGTAAGTGCACAATCTCATCAACATAAAGTTATGTCAATCTGTCCAAAGAGTAGGTAACTCAAATCAGCAAGAAATGGGCAGACTTTGTCAATCTATCCACGATCACCCAAATAGCATCGAATCCTTTACTTGTCTTGGGCAAACCCATGATGAAGTCCATAGAAATGTGTTCCCACTTCTGTTTTAGAATCTCTAATAGTTGTAGGAGTCCAACTGGTCTCTGGTGTTCAGCCTTGACTTGTTAACATGTCAAGCACCTAGCCACAAACTTTGCAACTTCTCTCTTCATCCTGCTCCACCAATAGTATCCCTTCAAGTCATGATACATCTTCGAGTTACCAAGGTGTACTGCATGGGTAGAATGGTGAGCTTCTTCCAAAATTTCCCTTTTCAAGTCAGGACCATTTGGAACACATAAGTGGTTGTCAAATCTTAATGAACCATCTTTATAAAGCAAAAAGTTTGTCTAAGGACCACTTCTCACTTCATCTATAATCTTCATAAGTTGGGGATCCACCTTTTAAACACCCTTCACCTTGTTAAGGATAGTGAGCTGCACTCTAAGGTGTGCAAGAAGTATACTCAACTCATTCACATGAAGGTCCACCTTCATCTCTTTCAGCTTCTCACAAAGAGATGTTCTCCCCCAGTCAAGCAAGCCAATGAGCTCCTATTCAATGCATCAGCGACAACATTCGCCTTGCCCGGGTGGTAGTGAATGGTACAATCATAGTCCTTTATCAGTTCCATCTACCACCTTTATCTGAGATTCAGATCTTTTTGTGAGGAAATATACTTCAAACTCTTATGGTCCGTGTAGATCTCACATGTCTCGCAGTATAGATAATGTCTCCAAATCCTCAAAGCGAACACAACTACAGTTAATTCTAAATCATGTGTGGGGTAGTTCAATTCATATGGCTTTAGCTGTCTAGAGCATACACAATTACCTTGCCTTGTTGCATAAGCACACAGCCTAAACCTTGCCTTGAAGCATCACAATACACAAAACCTTTAGATCCCGAACTTAGAGTGAGAACCGGTGCAAACACTAGTTGTTCCTTTAACTCTTTAAAGCTCTTCTCACATGCCCCGCTCCATTCAAACTTCGCATTCTTCTAGGCCAGTTTTGTCAAAGGCCCTGCAATGCATGAAAATCCCTCAACAAACCTCCTGTAGTAACCGGCTAAACTCAAGAAGCTGTGAATCTCATGCACATTTGTCGATCTTGACTAATTCACCACAACCTCTACCTTCTTAGGATCAACGAAAATCCCATCTTTGGAGATCACATGGTGAAGAAATATAACTTGGTCCAACCAGAACTCACATTTGTTGAACTTCACATAAAGCTTCATTTCCCTCAAGATCTGTAGTGTAATCTTCAAATGTTCTTCCTATACTTCTGGACTCTTAGAGTAAACCAAAATGTCATTGATGAACACAATCACAAAGGTGTCTAAATGAAGTTTAAACACACAGTTCATCAAATCCATTAAAGCAGCAAGGGCATTTATCAAGCCAACATACATAACCAAAAACTCATAGTGTCCATATATAGTGCGAAAAACTTTCTTCAATATGTCTTCCTTCTTGATTCGGAGTTGATGGTAACCCGATCTAAAGTCGATCTTTGAAAAGACCTTGGTGCCTTGCAACTGATCAAATAAGTCATCAATCCTCAACAATAGATACTTGTTCCTCAAAGTCAATTGGTTCAAATGTCGATAGTTGATGCACAACCTCATTAAACCATTTTTCTTCTTCACAAAGAGCACCGGTGCACCCTAAGGTGACAAACTTAAGAGAATGAAGCCCTTGTTAAACAACTATTGAAGCTGCATCTTCAATTCCTTTAGTTTAGCCGGTGCCATACAATAGGGAGTTGTAGACACATGTGTGGTGTCAGGGACTAACTCGTTAGAGAACTCAATCTCTCAGTTAGGAGGCAAGCCAAGGAGATCTTCTGGAAATATGTTAACAAAGTCTCTAACGATTGGGATGTCATTGATCTTCGTCCCTTTAGCTTAGCTATCAACTACATAAGCTAAATAGCCTTTGCAACCTTTCTGAAGAAGTTTGTCTATGTGAATCATAGAGATCACACTTGGAAATGAGTTGTGCTTTATTCCTTGGAAAGAGAATTTAGGCTTACCAGGTAGATAGAATACTACCACCTTTGAGTAACAATGGATAGTGGCATGGTGTGCTGCCAACCAATCCATTCCCAGAATCAAATCCACAAACAACTCTTTATCCCCAATGTTAAATATGCAAGACCTACATACCAACTCTGCTAGCATGGTCTTCCTTAACGGTGTGGAGACAATTAAGACAAAATCTAACAACTCGGGTAAGGAATCGACATGTATCATGTAGTGGCAAGCAATAAATGAATGGGTGGATCCTGGGTCTATCAAGATATGTGCATCATGACCAAATAGAGAAAGTGTACCTGTGACAATAGACAGGGATGCTTGGGCATCCTGCTTAGTAATTGCATAGATACACCCTGAAACTCTGGCCTTCTGCTTTGCCTGCTCGGGCATAGTGGTCTGGTTCTTCCACTTTGGGCAGTCATGGATAATGTGGCCAACCCGACTATAATTGAAGCAAGCACTGGTACCTCTATAGCAAACACCAGCATGGAGGTGACCACACTTTGGGCACGGTGGTCTGGAATCAATCTACCTTGGCATCTTAATCATGTTAGTCCTGTTGGCATTCTCTGCTCTTCTCTATCATGTAGGTTAAGGGTGCTTCACACCCTTATCATGGTTCCTGGCGAGTTCATCACAATCACGCTCAACCAATCGTGCAATCTCAACAACCTTCGTGTGCGGATAGCGGTCCTAAGTTCCCTCTAGAACTTCTTGGCCATGGTCTCATCATCTCCCACTATCAGTGGTGTAAAACAAGTCAACTTAGTGAACTTCTCCTTATACTGAGGAACGGTCCTGTTACCCTGGGTGAGCTCAAGGAACTCATCCATCTTCTCATCTGTATATCCCTCTAGAATAAAATACTAGCGAAAAGCATGAAGGAACACATTCCAAGTGGGCAACACAGTAACATCATGAGGGTGTTCTAAGTGGCCTCTCACCAATGATTTACCTCACCCTTCAGCACAAAGGCAATAAGTGATACTCTTTGCTCTGAGAAGCACTCCATGATAGCAATGATCTTCTCGATTTACGTAATCTAGTTATCGGCTTCCATGGGATCAAAAGTCCCCATAAACTCTGGTGGTCCCATACGGCAAAACCACTCATAAATATCACTACCCTCTCTAGCTGGTCTCTCTCGGGATTGCTCCCTATAGGTCACTTACTCTTTGACCACATCAGCCAACTCCCTAATCACACCAATCACTCTTGCCAGAATATCGCCCTTCGGTGCATTGGTGGATGAATCTGATCGAGTGCTTCTTCTTGGTGCCATAACTTACCTTAAAAATAAGACAAACAATAATCTCAGTACTAATTCCCAAAAAAAATTTAACTTAACGCTTAGATACTTAAAATTTTCAAATCTTAAACATCAAACATGAATAATCAATCAATCCTCAAACATTTTCGCTGACACTTGTCCACAAACATAATCCTTAACTCCAAAATAGCTCAAATTATCTACAGAATCTATAAACCTAGGCTTTGATACCACGTTCTCATGACCCAAATCCACGGGCCAAGAAGTGAGCCGAGTTCGGATCCATGACATGGGAATGACTCGCCTCGAACCCGTTTCTCACATGGGGAGACCAACGTACTCGAAGTGGGTCATCAACCCTCTTACTAATTCACATCACACTCCACATAATAGTTTTCTCTTTCAAATTTGTCAATTAAGTCACATCCATTTAAGTCTATTTCTAACATGTCACAATAATAGTGAAATAGTAATATCGATGAAATAATCCAAATATGAGCAGCACAAATTTATAAACATCATGTCTAAAGCATCTTATAAACATCCAACATAAAAGGGCCTAAACTTGCCCATAAAGTATATACAAGTTTTGCCCACGAAGGGGTCCATCTCAATTAAACAAAGTACTAAATATGCCACATCTCTGAAAAATAAACTAAAACTTAAATGAAAAACTAAGATGTAATGTCTAGTCACATTGCCTAAACTCCAACCACCTCTCTCTCGTCCTAAAGTGCAGTCCAACCTGTATGCCTACACATCTATGGGTGGTGCTAATTAGGGCAAGCTTGAAGGGCCTAGTGGGAGGGTATACAGTTTATACGACACTAACAAAAATTAAAGATAATCACTGCAGCAAATAGGAATAATCAAGATAGCTAAGGAATCAAAACAAGAATAAGAGTACATCAAGTCTACCAAACATGTATCTTTACTATGATCTGAGTACACACAAGTCGTGAGATAATCGCAATAATATCTAAAATAGATCAAGTTGGAGCATGCATATGCTACATGTTATATGTCACATGCTAAGTACTATATCTGCATGCTCAGTGGTGTATGTGCCACATGTAAATCACAATAGTGTCCCACCATATATCATATCTAAGTGTAAATAAACCATAAAAGATTTCAGACAAAGTGAATCAAATAAAAACCGTGTAAGATCTCCGACAAAATATATCATATATAAACCATATGAGGTTTCCGACAAAGCATATCATATATAACTCGAATAAGGGTCTCTAGCATAGCACATTGTATCACATATATTAGGCCATTATAGCCGTCTTCACCTATTAGTGGGACCCAATGATTGGGTAAATGGAGTCATGAAGGCTAACCCATAAAGGAGTCTACAAGCCCACAAGAGGCACCCACAAAAAGGTCTCTAAATCCATGAGGGGCAACCTATATATTGGTCTACGGAGTTATATCTAGCCAACCCATATAAGGGTCTCCAAGGTCGTAAAGACCATATATATATATATGTGTGTGTGTGTGTGTGTGTGTGTGTGTGTGTGTTACAAGGACCTACCCATTTAGGGGTCTCCGGGGTCATAAAGACCATACACATATATAAAGGTCACAAGGACCAACCCACTTAGGGGTCTTCGGGGCCATAAAGACCATACACATATGTAAAGGTTACAATGACCAACCCACTTCGGGGTCTCCAGGCCCAATAGGGCATATTCTCGCATAGAAGTATTATATCGAATCCTCACATCCAAAACCACGTTTCAAAAACCATGTTTTATAAAATAAGGTAGATACTACGTAATCATATATACCATGCAAAATATCTACATGTTCCATCCCATTAAGAGTCCAAGGAAGTAGTACAAGATCACATGAAAGGGATCAACTGCTAATATTCAAGTAAAGGTACTTGACCCATAACTAAGGACATAAAGAATGCTCATGAATGTAAAATCATTTTAAGAGAAAGTTTATGTAAGTTAAAAACCAAGTATCTCAAATCCTTTTAAAAAACTCACGTAGAAATTCTGTGTAAAGAGTCACATGAAAATCTCAAAGTAAACCATGCCTATGATAATATGCATATACCGCAAAAGATATCATATGATGTAAATAGTAATGTGACCACATAAGGATTGATAAAATTAGCACAATTCATCATGGTATAACATAAATCAAATAAAACATACCAAAAAGAGTAATTGACTAATATAGGAAGCCAATAGAGCATCACAAATTGTTATAAGCCAACAAATGTTTAAGACAATCTATCATAGTAGACATTAGGCTTATGCAAGGAATTAAAAGACATCCAAGAAATATATGTATAGTATGAAAAATCTGTAAGAGGCATTTTATCAAACATGTAGAGTGCAAGATTTAAGGAATTCAAAGAAAACCAAAGGGAAAACCCAATCTTCACCACAAGAAACCTTTCACACCCTACATCACAAGTAAATTAAGCTCCCAAACTTCACCATATAGAATAGAGACCATCCTAACCATCCCACAAAGCTTCATTCACAATATCACAGCTCCTTAGTTTAAAAACATCATGAAAACCAACAAAAAAACACTAACCAATATACTTACTTATATCAAGGAATCATAATCAATCTCTAAGAAATCAACATCATCAAAAGAAATAGAAATGGATCCACCAAAATATAACCCACAAACATCAATCCAAGATCCTAGGAAAGGAAAGTGTGCATAAACAACATATCTAACTCACAAACCATTATCATAGAGGTTAGAATCCACAAACCTTCACAAACATAGGATAAAATCACTTTTCTAAGAACATAGGGTTCTCAATATTTTTTATGTATATAACTTTGGATCTTTTTCAATAAGCACAACTGTTGCAATCGAAATGCTTTAAGACAAGGCATAGTGGGTTCATATAGATATCTCTATCTATTTGTTTATCATTTTTATCCATACATAGGGGTAAAGATCTCATTTGAAATTCAAATCAATGTGCAGCAGAGTTTTGGATCAGAACCACCTCTAAATCTATCGGTTCTCTCATTTTATCAATCTTTGATAATGGAGCTTGGTGTGTAATCCGCAGGCAGGTGGATCTCTTTAGCATGGCTCTAGCTTTGATTTAACATAGAAAAAAATTGAAATCTTTTCACGGAGTGTCTATTCATAACTGAAAAACGGTGGTGATGGGTGGTTGAGGTCAGAAACAAAGATAGATAACTAAAAGAGAAGATGAAGTAATCTGTTTTGGGGGTTTTTCATTATTTTAGAATTTTTTTATTTAGAATATATTTTATTTTACTTAAAATATTGATATGGCAATATTTGATTGGATTATTTCATCAACTTGCTGAAATAACTATTTCTGCAGATCCTGACTCACTAAAATCTGCATGTCTAATTAATACATTTTAGAAAACTATTGTTCAATTATATTGTTGATTTTTTATATAATATTTACTATATTTTTTCATTCCATTTCATAATCATCATTACCCATTTTTAAAAAAAAAAAATTACATTAGAAATGTATCTTATTAACAACATTTAATGATTAAATCTTAAACTATCAATATATATACAAAAATTATTTTATCTCATATAACAAAATATAACAATTATATTTATTCATATCCAATATTGAATGTCTTACTAATGAACTTGTATTTTTTATCAAACATTTTTAATCTACAAAATTGTCTTTGATTAACAAGCTTTACTTTTACTATTTATAAGATTTAAAACTCTCTCTTAATAAGGAATCTAAAACAACCTTCAATATAGAGATACAACAAACTATAAAAGGGTTTAAAATTTTCACTTTATCAATCATTATCATATAATAAAGCTAAAATAACTATTAAATATTTAAAAAAATGAAACAACATTATAATACATGAATATATATACCTACATAACTGCTATTTATAAAAATAAGCATATTCATAAGTTTTCATAAATATAAGAATTCATATAACATAATTATGTTATGAAACTAATAACATTTTAAACATAATATCAAATGTTAATATAAATAAGAATAATTTAATTATGATAAACATGATTACAGATTTAGATATTAAAATATAAAGTACTGACTTAAAAAATTTTAAGGTAATAAATCAAATATTTATTCATTATAAAATATTTAGTTGATTTATTTCTATTTTATTCATATTTTTACATAATATTTTCTTTACGCAATGAATCTTATTTGTAGTATCATATTGTTACACACGTTTTTATCTCAATCCTCAATGTAAATATCTTATACCAATGGAAAGATATATAAATTTCAGGATTTGTTTAAATTATATATGCATTTGAACTATAAAAATTGATCTCATCACGTACACAATAAAAGATAAGATCAATAATTATTTTTTCTATCTCATTCATATCAAAGAAAAACAAAATAAAGTTGTAATTAAAATAAATAGAAAATATTAATATTTTTAATATTTTTATATGATGAAACAAATTCATAAACCTTTAAGCTGCATACAAATATTTTTTTAGATATTATCTAGTTTTGTATAGATATATGAATAATATTGTTTGATATATAGAATATTAAAAAAATTTCTAAACGTTTCGTTTTTTACTGTTTTATATATAAGATAAAATCTAGATGTCTGTTGTTCAATTATATCATTGAATTCTGATATAATATGTAATAGATTTTTTAATTACATTTCATCATCATCATTACTTATTTTTATAAAAAAAAAATACATTAAAAATTTATATTATTAATAGCATTTAATGAATAAATCTCAAACTATCAATATTTACACAAAAATTGTTTTAATTCATAATTAATAATCATTAAATACAACTAGTATAACATTTTCTTCTGCAATAAAAATGTTAATCAAATCTAAATTGTATTTGACATATTTAATACGAAGATATTTATTGGCACTAATCAAGCCACTGTATAGATAAACTTTTAATGAAATAGAAATTAATAAATGCTAAATTAATCTAAAATATAAAGATATCACAAACTATAAAAGGGTTTAAAATTTTACTTTGTCAATCATTATTATATAATAAAGTTAAAATAACTATTAAATAGAATAAATAAATAAAACAACATTATAATACATGAATATATACCTACATAATTATTTATTAAAATAAGTATGTTCACAAATATTAATATAAATAAGAATAATCTAATTATTATAAACATAATTACAATTTTATATTTTAAAATATAAAATACTGACTTGAAAATTTTTTTGTTGATAAATCAAATTACTCATTTATTAGAAAATATTTGTTTAAAAAAATGTGTTGTAGATACCTTTTTATCCCAATACTCATAATAAATATTTTGTATCAATGAAAAAAATAATTTTTAGGATTTGTTTGGATTATATATTCATTTTAACGAATAAAATCT
>JAOXJP010109350.1:0-14154 GCA_025762735.1 Platanus orientalis
ATGCATAAATAAATGTAAAATATATGTGATAATGCCTACTCAAACTATGACAATACTACAATTTTAAGCTATTATCACAGGTCTAAAGACCAGGTGCTTAATAAACTCCCAAGAGTTCACCTAAAATCAGAAATTCAGTTGGTTAGTGGCAACCCCATTGTAAATTTAAAGCCTTAAGACTATCAGATTCACTCTAAATTACAGAAACCATATAGCCTAAGCCATAATCTCTGCCCAAGCTAAGAGAAAACACTTTTCGTCTGTATTTGGCAAGTAGAATGCCCTTAAAAGTTCTCTCAGACTTGGAATGCGGCAAAGTGAGGCCCATTTTATCAGTTTCACCCCCGTCCTCAAGAGACCATTTCACAAACTCCTAATTCAGAGAATGTTTGGTAGTTTAATTCTACCAGTCTTTAGGCAGCTATAAAAACTCAATCGCTTTAGGTGACCCTACTTCAAAAATCTCTCAGCAACTGCCTAAGAATCTAATGGTCGGTCTGTTAGCTCCTATAGCCCTAGGATGCCCCAAGCTTCAAATCCACTAAATATGGTACATGATGAAGATCTACAGAAAAACAAGAAGCATCTCCAGTCCAAAGTTCTCCAAATGCCCAAAAAAAGGTTTTTGACCCAATTTTCTGCTCGGGTATTGTAGTTCAGCACAGTCAAAGGCTATGGCTCACCTAGACCAAGGACCTTCTTTCATCTGAAGATCTAGAATCAACTTTACCATTTTGCCCCTCTAATATTTCTTCAGAACATTTTAAGGCCAGTAAACCCCTAATTTCACCCTCTTGCCCTTTTCATAATTTGGTTCCAACTAATCCATTGCGATCGGAATGTTCGAAAATAGTGAGTTCACATGTTTCTAAGCACAAAAACCCATAAAGCAAGCTAGACAGGTAATGAAGGAAAATCAATGCATTTTAGGGTTAATGAGCTCATCCTTTTTGGATTTTATCTCATTACCCTCACTAAATTCATTCACACTTACAAAAGACCCAAATGCCCTCACCCTTAGATGAAAATCCCAATGATGTCCCCCTAAATCCACCCTTTGCCAAGCTATGGGCTACAGCCATCCAACCAATCACAAGAGCCCATGTGGGTGACATGGCACTATACTTGTTTCCTATTAGTGCCATGTCACCAATCCAAGTGAGGTCAACACAAAATCTCCCTTCCACTTCAAAACCCCCTTCCACCTCAACACCCTCTCAATTAATCCTATCCCTCCACCTCAATAAGCCCATGCCTCAATATTAGCCCTTGGCTCAATCCTTTGGAGGCTATAAATACCCCCAAATTTGTGCTCAATAGGGTTGCTCTTTGGAGAGAAGAAAGTAAAAAGGGAGGAAGAAAAGAAGAAGGAAATGTGCTCAAGCCCTAATCCCAACCCTTGGCCAAGTAAGGTAAGTCTCACCTCATGTTTAAAGTAGTTTCTTCAATTCATTTAGCACCCCTCGCATGTTGTTATGCTGCTCAAATTTATGTTAAATCATTGCTTAAATTCGGGTTACATAGTAGAGGCTCAACAGCCTCTACTTGTTTTCATTTCTAAGCATGCCTTAGTATAGAATGTTTTGTGAATTTTGTATAAATCTGCTAAAGCTCAAATTTGAGTATGTTATACTAGACATATATGCTATATAGTAGATTTAATTTGATAATTTTATGAACTGTGGAAGGCCTCGAGATGGCCCCCCAAACAGACCCTAAAATTTGCATTCTGTGTGACATAATTTAGCTGAATTATTTTTGAACTTTTGTAAAATTTTATAGATATGATCTTGAACTAGTTTTTGGATATGTTATTCCCTTGGTATATCCCTTGGTATATTCCTACATATGGTAAAAACTTTAGAATTTTTCAATGCCCCTAAGGGGTCTAAATGACTGAAACAAGGCTGCTGGATTTTGGGTCTAGGCCTAATGCCTAAATTTTAAGGGAATTAAAATTTAGGGGTTGAAAGATCAGGTGTTGGAAACTATAGAGTTAAATAAACATAAGCTTATCATATATGGTTGGAAATATCTCTCTCAGCTTTTCAAATTGACTGACCACACTTAATTTAGAATTTTGTGGATAGAGATACGCCCTCTAGAGTGCAGACTGTCCAAACCTAATGCTTGAATTTTAATCTGTTAAAATTTAGGCATCATTTTCATAATTAGGCATTAGAAAAACATAGGCTTTTCATATGTGGTTGGAAAGATCTCTCTCTTATCTTTCTAAATTAACCATGCTCAATTTAAAATTTTGTGGAGAGAGATATGCCCTTCGGAGTGCAGGGTGTCCCAACCTAATGTTTGAATTTTAATCTATTAAAATTCAAGTGTTGATAGAAAATTTAGGAGTCAATTTCACAATCAGGCATAAGACAAACATCAGGTTATCATATATGGTTGGAAAGATCTTTCTCACAACTTTCTAAATTAATCGACTACGCTTAATTTAGAATTTTGTGTAAAATAATATGTCCTCTGAAATGCAGATTATCCTAGACCTAATGCCTGAATTTTAATCTGTTAAAATTTAGGCGTTGAAAGTAAATATTGGCATTGGGATTTGGGACCCATCCCAATGAACCCTAATTTTTTCTAAAGCCTATACACAGGCAAATGACGTCTTGAAAATCATCTATATGCTTAAGCACCTCTGTGGCCCTGTTTTCATTCCAACACCTGAATTTTTATTCAGGCATTTAGAGGAATTTCAAACGTTAGGTCAGTGTTAAAAATCACTCTATTTTTAAATGTTTTCTTTTTCATTTTGGACCTAGGGCAAAGGCTATGGACCATAAAAGGGGCCCACCCCTATCTGTGACACTTCACCCTTTTAGGACCCACACAAAGGGCTCAAAACCCGAGATCAGTGGGTGGCTTCCAATAACTGACGCCTGAATTTCCTCTAAATTAAATTCAGGCATTAAAAATTCAGGCATCAAAGTAAAATTTAGGTGTTAAGCCTGTAAGAGACAAATAAAACCCACTTTATTCATAGCTTAAATCTCATTCCTTAAATCACTTTATCTGTAAACCATTCCACTCTATAGACATAATCTATGGATCCTTCCATTGCATATGCCACTTTTAGCTTCCCAACAATCATTATAAGGTTGACTATATGCTTACGATTTCTAATGTATCCGATACCCAAAATTTACCTGAGAGACAATGCCTAGGTCATGGCTGTTATGTCAGTGCGATTAAGTTGAGTCAACCTACCCAATCACTACCTTTCAACCTGTCCCGACCTTTTACAGTCTTCACCTTACCTTAGGGTCATGTCACAGTGGTTGGCGACCCAAAGACCCTAGGACTTAGCCATAGTCTAATTAGGTTCTTAAAACCATGCACATTGGTACAACATAGTCTTGAGCCCCATTTCGCTAACTTGTTTTCATTTTACAACAACGTAGAATACTTTGTAAGTATACAAATAATCCAAAAATGAATTTACCCTGGATCACTCTCATAGTAAATGCACTCGACTACCAAGATTGGCACAACAAACCCCTAGAACTACAAGCAGTTTGATCCCAACCAAACCCTAGGAATACACTGAACCATATAAGATCGGGTATGGAGGCAGCTTGAGACTATGCCTTAGGTGCAACTGCAATGATCACATAATGGGGGTGGTTTAGACCAATAACTTTACATTTAACAAGCATGGGCTTTAGCATAATTCAAAACATATATGCATGAGAGAAGCTGCCCTAAAAAGGCGGGTATTTGGGGTGCCTAACATCGTCCCCAAATGCAACTAAACAACTTACCCTTTATCTTAGGAAAGACCAGTATTAGGAGTTAAACCCCTAGACCTTTGGGTCTAGACTTCTCATCTTCACTTAGAGAGGAGAACCAATGTCCAACTCCATCGGTTAACCCTGAGTTGGTTGCTACTCCAAGAAAAGCTTAACCCTCCTATAAAAGGGTTAGCAACATTTCACGCATCCTCATCGCGTGCCAAGGAGTGGGCCCAGAAACCACAGGCGGGAGGGGAAATCCTAACCCCTGCCCGAACGGCTGATGCCCATAGAATGGTGACTCCGCAGGGGACTCATTTAATCTCTACATGTATGAGTTTTAGTTTATGTTCACTACTTGTTTTCTCACATGTCTACATTGCTTTTTCACATGTCTACTCGCTTTGGATTAGACTTAGGTCACTCCATTAGTTAGTTAGGATGATTCACTCCAAATTGCCATGCATAGGATAGAAAACATGTTCACATAGCTTTAGGGTAGTTTGAATTAGTAAGTAGGACCAAAATTCACATTTGAATGACTTGTATACAACACATCTCTATTATTTTATATTTTACACCAAATGAGTCCTAGGACATGACATTACATCAATACATCATTATCATTTTACCCTAAGTCATTATCCACTAATGGACCGACATTAGATTACCACATAGGATGGGAACAACGTCTGAGCAATTGCTACTTTTGTTAGTGCGGCCATTCTGAGTTACCCTAGCCAATTATCATCTCGTGATCCAACCTTTTTCGGGGAGGTGTTTCAATTGGTACACACTATCTTATAAAATCTCAAAGAAACATGCATGTTTAGTCATTTTTAGGTTAGAGTTATTAGGCTACACTCGATAGCTTAGAGGTCATGATTTTGATTGATTGCTTGCATGATTGATTAAAATGGAACTAGGAATTCATGTTCGATTTTATAAAATTAGTCCAAATTATTATTTTTAGATAATTAGGCCTGGATTTTACCTTCTTGTCTAAATTTTAATATCTCTCACCTCTTTTGCATAATATATGTAATGCAATAGCATTGTTTGTGTAGACATTTCACAAGTGAATCAAACCATGAAAAACAAAGAAAATGAATAAAAACCATCCTCAAGTGATTAAAATATATAAACCAATCTAATTACATTATCCTTTCAAGCTAACAAAAGATAAAAATCTCAAAACATGTACAAAGTTATCTCGGGTTAATCTATACAACCCATCAACCAATATTTAATTACACCCCCGTAATAAAATAAAATAAAACAAAGACTCCAACCCCTCAATCACTCCTCCGAGCTACTGCCCACAAACTCCACGGTCCCCTTCCTGCCCATCATCTTCTTCCTCGAGTAGCCTTTACCCCAGCGAGAGGATGCGGTACCACGAACCCCAAGGGCATCAGGTCTCATCCCTAGAGGGCTGTCATCAACTCGTAGAGGAGTCACATCCACTACACCACTGGGCACCAGCTCCATGTGCATCTCGAGCATCTTCGTATGCACCTCAGGCTCTCCGCCAATCTCAGACTCTCCCATGGTCTGCTCCCCACTGACCCCAGGCTCTCCTACAGGCTGCTCCTCCTCGGTCTACCCTCCCCCTGGTCGCTCCACCTCAGGCACAGGAGGCATCTCAGTGTCTTCGCCAACACCTCCCATGTCCCCTGGAACGGGGATCTGCCTCTGTAGCTGCAAAACCAAATGTAATGACAAAGTCATCAAAAGCTAACTAAAAAACATAAACATAACTAACAAATGGTAATTACCTCCTCAACCTCAGCTCGGTGGGCAGCCTTTAAGGTCTCCACCTCAGTCAAATGGGCCCGATGTCTCTACCCTACTAGGGTAAAGCATTTGGCCGACCTGTGGAGGGCACTCAGGTACACCTTCCTCGAGACCTGCATAAGTACACAAGGCTAAGTCAAACAAAAAAAACAAGTAAAATTGCAAATGAATTTAAAATGAACTAATAACATACCTGAGTCACATCATCAGGGGGCACCCAACCCTCTAGAAGCTCTGCCTCGGGCAGAGGCACCTCACTGGCCTCACCCGCTAGACTAGTCAAGGTCACGGCCTAGGGCACCATGCCCATCACATCCGGCTCAGCTGGTAGAGTCCTCCTTTCTCCCTAGATGAGTAGGAGGTGCTGGCTCTTCAGGGGGCTGTTGGGCAGTGGCAACTTTTCAAAATGAAAAAAAATATTGTCAAAATTGCAAAAAGAAATAAGATAAATCAAAACATATTTTCCAAAAAACAAAAAGAATAATAAAATTGATCACACTCACCAGAGGCTTAATAGGCCCACCCAAAGGTCCACAAGACTGGGTAGACCACCACCTCTTGTAATCTTGAGCCCAATCCAAGAAGGAGGTAGAGTCTATGCCTTCGTCTCCTTGCCCGGTGGCACCCTCGGTGTGAATTACACTAGGTGGGGGATGTGGAACTACAAACTCCTCGACCCCTCCTCCCACCTGTCTCTAGCACCTCTCACTGAGGTAGATAGTTACCTCACCCAGGGCTACTAACACCACCCTCTGGCGAGACCAACCCCAAGCGGAGCCCTGGTCTCAGGCATCATCTGCCACCAGAGCCCAATGAGTCCATGGGTGCCAATTGATCTGCAAAAACACAACTGATGTCAAGAAATGATTTACAAAAATAAGAAGCAAGTTCAAACTAAGCATTGTGTACTTACTTGGTCAACAATAAGCAAGTCCATCTCATGCCGAAAAGCTGAGATCGACTTTCGGGTCTTGGGAAGAGTACCCTTCCACCTCGCCACACAGGGGAAGTGGAGTACCTCCTCGTCCCTCCACCTCGGAGATAAGGTAGGGAAGTGCTCATGGCACCACACCTATAAAATAAATAGAACAAACAAAAGTTAAATATAATGATAAGATAAGCAACAAACTCAAAAGAAAGTAAGAAAATGAAATAAAAGATACACATACCTCCCACAGAAAGCAGAGGCCTATAAAGGTGTAGGGACTCTGGCTGGTGGAAATCTCACTCATGTTGAGGTACATCCACCCAAGGGCGGATTTACCCCAACTCCGTGTCGCCACCAAGTCTAAGTCCTCCAATGCAGGCAGTAGGTAGAAATAGACCCGGTCGCTCTTCTCGCAAAAAAATGGAGCGGGTCAGCATGTACAATAAGAAGGCTCGTCTTGAGTATGCCTTCTCCACAGTCGAACTCCCATTTGTGGCCCAGACATACTTGTCCTTGAACCACGATGGGAGGACACCCTTGGTTCCCTTGTAATACGCCATGGGTTATGGCCCAATGCAGTGAGTCACTAAGGCTAGGTCAAAGACCTCCGAGCTCGGAGGAGGTGTCCCATCCATAGATAGCCTGGTCATCATGTACAAGTCAATCGGTGGCACCTCGATCTCCCCCGCCGGAAGATGGAATGTCCGGGTAATGGGGAACCATCTCTCCACAAAAGCCATCAGTAAGGCCTTATCGGTCGGCACCATCGAGAGAATCAGAAAATGGCCAAACCCCATGGCCCTCACCCTATCTTGTACATCCGAGCACATCCGGGCCCACAATCTCAAAACCCCAGACCACAAACCATGGTGTTGTACATTCCCCTTGGCCTGCAAAAGAAACAAGTTAAAATGTGTTAGAACAGTGTTTGGAAGCAAAGGGAACTAGAAACAATCCAAAACAAACAAAACATTCAATCAAGTTTAAAAAACTATTCAAAATAAAAAGATTTACAAAAGCATAGATTAAATCAATAATCAAAAGTAAAAGACCTGATTAAAGCTAAAAATCTTACCTTATCCGCAATCGGATGCTTCCAAAGAGCCTTTTCTTGCGTGAAAAGGAAGGAAAAATGTTGACTTGGCCCCGCTTGATCTATTAAAGTCAAAAGATAAATACAAAAAGAGAGAACTTTTGATCAAAAGTTGAAGGAAAGAGAAAAGAAACAAAGAGTGGGGTACCTCTCCACTGTTTTGTAACTGAAAATCGCAAAAGAAGAGACCCAAAAAGACAAAATACTTGTCATGGGTCATTTTTGAACTGTAATTGTTTTCAACGCTTGTTTTACTTCCCAACACCTATTTTTTAATGGAATTAAAAATAGGCATTGAGGCAAAAAATAGGCGTCAGGTTTAAATTCTGCTAAAAGTTATTTTTGGTTATAAAATGACATTTCTAACCCCATGTTCACATTCATGCTCATAGATATAACTCATAAACAGGTGCAATTGGATACATATCCTACCACCTCTGTAAAGTTTGCAAATTCCCTAATTGCCCTTCCTCCCGAAGAAAGGGAAATTTGGAAAAGTTAAAGTTGTTTAGAGGCAACACTGGCCCTAGCACAAATCAACTTGGATTGGCCACTGATAAAGGCAGCCACATCCTTTTGGGATCCAACATCCATGGTTTTCCGCTTCAGAGAACAAGAACTCACACCCACCATTGAGGAGCTCGAATCCTTCTTAGATTGGGAACACTGCCTTGGCATCAATGCCATAATCCCGGTTCACAAAGCAAGCTATTTGAAAAACTTCCATACATTGGACATCTCCAAAGCTTCCCTCCCTATGGAAGCTATGGGAGAATACTTACACTGCCCTTTTGACCTCTTACTAGAAAAAGGTTGGAAGAAAATTGGTGACTTCGCCAATCCTGTCAAGTTCAAACCATTCACCTTAGCTGCCCTTGGACAGCTTTTACTATCACACAGCCGCCATCACATTAATGGCGTCTTACTCAACATCTTGAACCAACATTTACTGAAGAAGACACTCGCACCTATGATCATCTCAGAGACTATCTCCAGTCTCTCATATTGTGCTCGACATCCCAAAGGTTGATTATATTGTTGCCCGACATTCTTACAAGCTTAGTTACGGGAACATTTGTCCGTCATGTCATGCTTCCCAACTTATGTGCTGTGAGATCTAACCCCAACACAGATCCACATTAGAAGTAGGCCCTTGCCAAATAAAACAACAACCCCAGATTACTAGGACATGCTAGCTACCATGCTCCCTGAACAGATTACCTGGCGTCTCAAGTGGCACAAAGCACACTACCCACTTCTTGCAATTAAGGACCGCACATACATGGTTATCACGAGAGTCCACCAAAGCACTTCCTATGTACCCATATGAGTCCTTCGATAATTTACACTTAGGCAAGACCTCTTTGACTTCCCCATGGTCTTTAAAGATATATGTAAACTTGATCACCGCACATCTAATCATACCCAATCTACATTAGCCACTCTATGGGATAACTTGCATACTAGAGTCTCGGGACATCCACAGTTGTTATCCTCAATAGCATAGGCCATGACACCCACATATGAGCACTGGCTTTCGCATAAGCCTTGGCAACAACTTAATACACCCTCATTATCTGCCTCTTCGAACAAGAGACCATGCATTGAATCAACATTTGCATATACAAGGCCTTCTCATACTCAAAAAGAGTACGAGCAAGCACTGACAGACTTAGCCGAGAAAAGGGCCTCGCATGCTTAGACCAAGGCCTCCTTAGAAGCTAAGACATTTTTGCGTATGGAGGTCGAGGTCTCACATGAATGTACCCAGCATCGGAATGAAACCCAAGCAGAGCTCATTCACTCCCTAAAAAGTGAGCTCAGTGACAGTAGGAATTCCCATGAGGATTTGAGACTTGAGATAAGGTATAGCAATGCTATGGCTTTTATACAAGACCAGTGGACACAGTCATGGGTTCGTAAGCTGAGGAAACAGATCTTCTCCTTGGGTTATGAACCAATGCCACCTCTACCACCCACAGCAGTGCCTAATATTTAGATTTCCATTTTATGATTGTATTCTTATATATCGGGGCAAGTACCCCCCTCTTTTTGTAATCATTTCCAATATATATATATATATATATATTGTATAAAGCTTTTGTTTTCAAAATCTTGTAGTTCATTAAAAGATATGAATTCACCTGCCTGACATATGCACTTGTAAAACACCTGACTATCAATTATGAATGAACATAAAAGATGAACCTTACAAAATAATAGCAATGAACTTCTTTCCTTCCAATTCAGTTAGGCAAGCTACAATTGCTCCCCCAGAGACTCGACTGCAGAAGCATAAGGAGGAGTGACAAAGAAAAGCAATGGGTGAAAAATCAACGCCCCTGCCTATGGCAAGCATTACTCTTCTCATCCTCCCAGAGATATCTATGGGAAACCCACCTCCGGCAAGAACCATGCCTGAAGGTACCCTCCCCAAGAGATTCAAATAAGAGGTGGAATGATATATGGGGGACTTCATGTCCTGACATGGTTGGACATCTTTTCTTAAAATTGGTCAATCCTCTTCATTGCCCCAAACTTCTCTACCACCCCTTAGCCAACCCAACACCTATGAGCAACCTCAAATCCTTACTCTCATCGAGTTCAAGAAGCTAATGTTTGAGTACCTGATGAAACAAGGGGGGCCACACAGCCAAGGCACAGTATCGGAGCTGCAACCACCTCCTAGTAATGTTGAGTAGACCATGCCGCATGGCCCATCACTTACTTAGGGTCCCATCTATGTCATGGCACCACTCCAAACCACGACTACCTATGTACAGTCGGAACACCGAACCTCCTTCGATTTAGAAGAATAGTATGGGCCGGCCACATCAAGCAAAAAGGAAAAGGAGAAGGATGAGACCAGTGCCCAGATAGCCAAGCTTGTAGCTGAATTAAAAATGATGAAAGCGAGGCAGGCCCCCATCTCTATGGACTTTAAGGATCTTTGTATCCATCCTAGAGGTGTACTACCACCAAATTTCCAAATACCGCATGTTGAGAAGTATGATGGCATCACTTACCCCCGGATGCATCTATGCATGTACAACAATGCTATGTTCCAATGGGGACAAGATGAGCATATCTTGGTTCAGATGTTTGGGCAAAGTCTAGAGAAGAATGCAGGGAAATGGTTGGCAAACCAGGAAAAGAGTAATGCTATTACTTGGAGAGCCTTAACACGGTCATTCCTTAATCATTACAGGTTCAATCTGGAGCTGCTACCTACCAAGGAAGAAGTGGAAGGTATGAGGCCCCCCATGGGAGAGAGTATCAAGGACTTCGCCTACAGATGGAGGTTGAAGACTTCCAACCTAAAACACCCTATGTGTGAAGAGGACATGATATCTACTTTTATGAGCACATTGGGTCCTACCTACCAACTGATGCTCCTGATTGCATCATAAACCAACTTTTTTGAGGTTGTCAACAAGGCTTCCAAAGTAGAATTGGGCATCAAGGTAGGCTTGGTACAGGATACACTGCTCACCCATGCTAGTTCCTCCAAGATTGTGCCAAAAAATGCAGCAGCCACCCGACCAAAAGCTAACTTTATGTAAACCATTGAGGTCCCTTAGCCCAGTCAGAGCAACAGTCACGTTCTGCCTCTACCACAGCCGACTCAAAACTATCCTACAGCTATGAATATCATCCCGCCTCAAACACAGCAGTCTTAACAACCCAAGAACCCTGGTACGCCCAGAGAAGAAAAGAAGAAGAGAAAGTTCACCCCTCTGCCCTACTCCTACACGTACATAATGGAGTATCTCATCAAGTAGAAATTAATGCAGCTGATTGACCCTAGACCCCCACCTTACCCTTTGCCCTACCACTACAACCATGCAGAGCACTGCAAATACCATCAAACTCTGGGGCATACCCTCGATAGGTGCTTTCGATTAAAGCACAACATTCAAGACTTGATAGACAAGGGTAAGGTATCATTTGACCCCACCCACCAATCCTTCATCAAATTCAAACATCATCCAAAACCCGCTCCCTAACCACCAACCACCAAAGTAGGTCAACATGATCGGTCTCACCAATTGTTAGTTCAAACCCTCCAACTACATCACCAAGATCTTAGAGACCAAGAAAGTCATCTTCTTACCAGACATCAATCAAGTGTCCACCATAAACGGACATTTCCCTAAGCCTATCCCCCCTCCAGAATATGGGCATTTGCTCGCACATATGTGGAGGGCAGCCCCATGTAGCCCAGTAACAGTCCTGCCCCTTGATGTGAACGTATATGGGGATAGTTCAGTAAACCATGATCCATTTACCTCACCCCATGTCATCCCACCACCCTCACTATATGCCCAGCTTACCAACCTATCATCCCCTTGTCAAGTCATCAATATTCCCCCTCCTACCAAGATCTAATACTTGTTGAACCGAGTCCCCTTCGGCTACCTAGTTGGGGAAGTGGCAGATCCTGAGCTTTCTAAAGATGAGCTAAATGAGCTCACGAACTTCATCACCAGATCAGGCAGAGTCTGCAAGCCGATCTCATATGTACATCCCAAGGGCAAAGGGAAAGAGAAGATGGTAGAACAAGAGGCCGAGACAAAGATGAAGAAATAAACCAGCGGCAGAGGAAAAGAAAGATAACGAAATTTTTTAGGTAGCCATCTGGAAGTCTGACCTATTCTTAATTGAGCAATTATCCAAGACACCGGCATAAGTCTCCATTTTGGGCCTACTATTGACATCGGAACAACACAAAGAGAGATTCTTGAGCATATTCAGAAAGTCCTTTGTGGACGCATCAATCACACCGGATAGGTTGGAAAACATGGTGGTCAGAGTTTCCATGCCACGAGTCATCACATTCTCAAAGCTATCTACATCACAACATGCTACTCAGACATATGCATCCCCCTTATTTTGGTAGGCAATGGATCCGCGTTGAATATTTGTACCAAAGATACATTTGAAACATTAGGAGTTCCTCCGAACTATGTGGAACCCAACCCATGTGACATAAGGGCCTTCGACAAATTGGTCAGTCGACGTAAAAAAGAAGTGTTCATTCCCCTGGTAATAGAAGGGAAAATGTTCCAGGTTCAGTTTCAGGTACTGAGCATACCATCCTCCTTCACCATGTTGTTGGGAAGACCATGGATTCATCAAGCAAGTGCCGTACCTTCGACTCTCCATCAGAAAGTCAAGTTCATCGTCAATGACAAAGTCATCAAGGTACTAGCAGATAAAGTTGTTATCACAATGACAAGGTAAAAAATATTGAGAGTCCAAAGTTTACAGGCACCAAACACTTTCACCTCATACAAGTTCGATGTCATACACACAGAAGAAGAAGTGGCAGAATTAAAGAGGAAGGCTAAAATACTTCCACCTAAGTTTAACATGATGGCCAAGATGAAGTTTGATCTAAATAAAGGCCTAGGAAAGTACTCCCAAGGAAGAAAAACCCCCATCAAGGCTATTAGAGTACCATACAAGGCAGGCTTAGGGTTCAAACCATTGATCAAACATCTTCTTAGGAAGAACAAAAAGAAAAGAGCTGACCGCAAGGCGGCACAACGTTTTGTACCTACTTTTAGATCACCCAAGACTTGTACCCCATACCAATTAAAACATCAATTCTAACAGTACCATCTAATCCTAACACAATACACATTCCAATATAACCAGTAGTCCTTCCCCTCCAATCACTAGTTAGCATTTTGCTCACCATCTCGAGGCTGTCCCACATACCTATTTGTCCAGCTATAAGCCGTCCGCCCCTGAGATAGGGAAATGTTCAACCCCCAGCACCTTAGAATATAGGGAGGACAACCTAGCTCCTCTAAGTCTACTCTCTCATTGCGAGCGAAAAGTTAGACCTAGACGAGCTTAACCCTGACCAGGTCAACATACCAAAGACATGGGTTCCCAGGAAAGTAGCATAATAGATCTGACAAGCCAACTTCATAGCAGCAGAGGATGAGGTCCAGGTGATGGATTGATTGATTGAGAAAAGAGGCCAGGAAGAGCCAACCATTCTTTACTCCAGTTATGTTTTCAAAAAGCTTTTTGTTTCCTTTTTGCACTCCTTTTGTATAAGAACTACATAGACTTGATCCCTAATGACTCATGAATTGTTGAAGCATTCAACCAATGCACTTGTAAGGAGTACATAGGCAACCTGAGACACAACTTCAAACCCAGTCACTTTCTAAAAAGAAACAAAAAGGTAAAATGTTTTGTTTCCTTACTCTTGTAGCCAACGAACTACATGCGGCTTGATCTTGACAGACCAACGTTTTCAAAAGCACTTATGCTGAAAGTCAAGTATGTAGGCAACCTGAGAAGTAACTTCAGGCTTAGCTACTTTTCAAAAAAAATAAATTTGGTCTACCCCAAGACTAGAACTACGGGTGACTTGATCCTGGCTGAATAAGTTTTCTCAAACTTGTGATCAACGCAAACATCGAGTATGTAGGCAACTTGGAGGCTGATTCCAAGTCAAGTTTATCTTCTTGAGTATTAAATCCCCTCTTCATGAAAATAAATACTAAAAGAAACATTTCTTTCAAAATAGGAGCAAGAAGAATGGAATGATGAAGAGGTAATGC
>JAOXJP010109361.1:0-14154 GCA_025762735.1 Platanus orientalis
AGACCTACAAGATCAAGGCAAGTACCAAAGATGAAGAACAAAATCAAGACTCAGGTTGAAGACTCAATGCAAAGAAGTTGAACCTGAAGAATGATAAAAGGAAAGCTGAATGGGTGCTCCTTATATGCACTAACCTTAGAAAATAGCCACACATTGCACCACACACTAAAGCACTAAGATTAAACATAAGAACAAGTATGAGGAGTTAAAAAGGGGTCTAAATGTAAGTATAGTTGACCCCAAAGGATAATGAAAAAATGTCCAAAACCAAAACGATGCAACAGGACATAGTGCAGAAAAATTACAAACCCTGATTGATCACAAAATCGGTGATCGATCATGGCTAATCGATCATAAGTCTGTTTTCAGGAAAAAATTAAAATTCCTGAGAGTTGTGATCTCAGGGCTTGATCGATCACACTTCCCTGATCGATCACTGAAAAAGTGTGATCAATCAGAGCCGCGGGTTTGACAAAAATTAACTTCTATTTTTTGATATTCCAATCCGACTTTTCTCAGGACTTATCCATTTGAAAGAGTTCTAATCCTATGGACTAAGATTAGTTTAAGCTCTATAAAAGAGTGATAATACCCTAGGTTTTAATAAGAAGAAGAGAGAGCGACAAATGAAAAAGAGGAAATCTTGTTTGAGAAAACGGCTAGTTTGAAAGCCGGGAAGTCTGTGTGCTAGTTGCTAATCTGATCTTGTGCTATAAAAATACTTGAGTGAATCATCTCTCTAGGCATACTACTTCATATATCAACATAAGAGAGTATTATTGATTGTTTGTTGCAAGAAAACCTTTTTTTTTAAAGGCTCAAGAGCGTGTTCTCTGTTGCAATTCAACTGTGAAAGAAAAGGTACATCAGCTCACAAAAAGGAGCATCCACATTTGGTACACATTGATATATCAGCCTTTATAAGGTAATCTGTATCTATTCTATTTATTTCATTAATTGTATCCCTTCCGCCGGAGACACCGGAAGGAGTATTGCACTCTTTGGAGACATAGAGTGTAGGTTTAGCTTGTGTAGCAAGTAGAAAGGGTTTTGTGTGAATTTTAGCTAGATTGTTTGTATTTTAATCTGAATAAAATTATGGAAAGCTTTATGATTAAGCTTTAGGAGTGGACGTAGACCTTAGTGCCAAACCACTATAAACCTCTATGTTGTGGTTGTGTACATTTGCTCTCCATTGTATTCATGTGATTAATACACTTATGTTTGCTCTGAGCATTATCAAATTAATATTCGATTGATCTAATTAATAATTGTGACTTTAATCAATCTAGTAATAAAATAACTAACGAGGATTGTTAAATAAATCAAAACAAATCAAGTTAAGTTAAAAAGAGTACGACATATCCTATTCGCCCCCTCTAGGATAGAATTTTAGAGACCTACCATTGGGTTGCAACAAGGGAGACATGTATTTGAGACATGATATTAGGTCGCAACAATGGTATATTATAGAGGGCCACACCGGTAATCTATATAGGACCTTTCATTTTGTCGCAAAAATAGATATGATGTAATTTCTAGGACCTACCATTGGGTCACAACAATGGTAAAGCTATTTGGGACCTTCCATTGGGTCACACAATGGAGATTGTTATTCGATTATTGTATTGATTCTTTGAACCCCTTTGATTATTGTTTCAACACCTCCCATTAGGTTACAACAATGGTGTATCATTAATTCTTTGAACCTATAGAATCTTTGAACTTATTGAACCTTATATATCATTTCGGGACCTATCATTGGGTCGCAACAATGAAATTCATTGATATTGAATTGACTAGTGCCTCTCTTCATGTGAACCTATTAAACCCCATTGACTATAGTTCTGAGACCTTTCATTGGGTTGCAACAATGGAAAACGACTGAACTTTCAAAATCTATCATGAAATGACATGAATTAATGAAAATGACGTTGAACAAGTCTATTAGTAAGCGAATCAAGTGAATATGAATGCACTAAATCTTAATGATATCTGAATGAACCATTGATAAGAAGTATGAGAATGATTCCAAAAAATTAAAGTGTGAAGTTATCTTGAATTAGAAAGATAAATTACTTATCATTACATTGTAATATGTATTCTTTGTTGTCCATAGTATAAAATATGATTGTTTTGCTTATTTATTTGCATCCATGGACTGATATGCTATATTCCTATGGTTTGAGTATTATATTGTATTCATGTTTACCTTACATAAGAGAAATCTATGTGCAAGATATATCTTCCATCTTTTGGATATGGTTTACATTTGTACTTGTTGAGCACTCAAGCTCACCCCAGTTGACACAAGTTTTGACAAGATGATGGATTAGCTCAAGATGGGGGCCGATGTTACATGATGGACTATAGGAAAAATACCTTTCTGATTTAGTTTTTGATAAGACTTTTATTTGGAGGAATGTAATAATTACCTTATATTGGATTTGAATGTAATGCATTTGATATGATTGTGGGGATTCATATGTTGATGATACTATGTGATCGTGGGTACTTTTACACCATGCTCATGGTTATATGATGGTTGAGTAAATGATTTTATGTTTCTACTGTGTACTTTTATGGATTGATGGACCTTGAGGTTCATATTATATTGTTTTTGTTGCACACTATTATGATTAGAATGACCATGGTAATGTATAAATAAATGTTTTACGCTTCCGCATGAAATTAAAGGTAATGGATTATGAAACTATGGGTTATAAGAAATCATTTAAGTGACTATGATTTATATGAAAGGATTTATGTAATATGAAACATGGATCGTAATGTAATCTGACTATCTGAATTTGGGATTCATATGGACGTTATCCAAGTCCGAGTTCGGGGGCATTATAAGGGAACTATTGGCTGACTATGATAGCCAATTACATCAACTATGCTAAAAGATGTTGGGTCTGCCAATTAAATAACAATTATGGTCATCTACCAATTGAACCATTGCATGCCACATCATGTTCTTGGCCCTTCTCATACTTGGGCATGGACGTTATTGGCCCAATTAATTCACCTTCTACTTTGGGTCATTGATACATTCTCGTTACAATGAATTATTTCTCTAAATTGGTGAAGGTTGTGGCATTACGAGAGGTCAAAGCCTCTGATGTGGTCTAGTTTGTCAAAGTCCATATAATCTACATATTTAGGGTTCCAGATCGAGTCATCTTTGACAATGGCCAACCATTTATTAGTACACCACTCTGTAAGTTCATGGAAAAGTATAGCATTGACTTTAAAACACTTTTCTAAATACTATCCTCAAGCCAATGGATTGGCCAAATCATTTAACAAGACCCTTTGTAAGATCCTAAAGAATATGGTTTCCAAACATAAGAAAAACTAGCATGAACATCTTCTGGAAGCACTTTGGGCATATTGAACCACATTCGGAACTCTAACATAGGCAACCCCATATTTCCTTGTGTTTAGGACAAAAGGAGTGCTACCAGTTGAAATCCAAGTCCCCTCTTTACGGATCATAATACAAGAAGGTCTAATGGATGTAGAAAGTGCTAAGATTTACTTTTCTAAGCTTAAGAACCTTGATGAAATCAGGCTAGCTGCCCAACAAAACTTGGAACTATATCAAGCATGTATGAAAAAGGATTATAATAAAAAGGTCAAGCTCCATTCTTTTAAGAAAGGTGATTTAATCTTAATATCATGATCACCACTAAACCCGAATAGGAGAAAAGACGGCAAGTTCGTTGCTAAATGGAATGGCCAATATGCAGTAGAGAAAGCATATCCACTTGGTGCTTATTTTCTCAGAGATGTTGAAGGCAATCAAATTATACCAATCACTAATGCTAGGTTCCTGAAGAAATGCTACCCCTAAAGTAATGATCTCCTTTCAAAAAATTACTTCATTTTAATCCTGTTAGAAATAGGTACGTAGGCAGTCTGAGCCCTATATCTCAATGCAACCACTCTTCATTCAAAAAATAAAAATAATTGTTGGACTCATTGGAAGCCAGAAATGACAGTAAGAACACAACAATTAGGTGACCCCCAATCTTAGGTTAAGGTATCATAATGACAAAAATTGGATAAGCATAAAAATAAATAAGCATGATGAAAAGGGCCTGGTGAAAACCTCTATAGGCATCACGAGTAAAAGAATCCAAATTATAGCAAGACCAAATCCTTGTTGGTCTAGTTGAAAATCAAAAATCACAGTTGTAACACAAAAATTAGGTGAACCCCAGATCTAGTGGTAACTCACTAGGAGCTAAAAATGGACAATATATCTAAAATCCCATAATTGAACTATGTTCTTGCTTGATCCTGTTCAAGGTATGTAGGCAGTGTTCCACAACAAGACAGATGTAGCCACACCACAAACAACATCCTCGTCTCTTCTCAAGAACTATGTCATTATACCAATATAGCTATATGATGCACTTCTCGAGGAGGGTATGGATATGGATAATTCATATCCCACTTTTTCAAAGTCATGATGTTATCATGATTCTAGGCTCATGAAACTTCATATCACTTTTTCAAAGTCATGATGTTGCTGAAACACCTGACCTCTATATTGTCAAAGTGATGATGCTTAGTTATCACAAATATTTGACTCTTATATTGTCAACCATGTTCACGCCAATAGTATTTCATTTCAATACCACTGATCATTTTCACTCTCATCATATTTCACGGACTCATCAAGAACTTGTATGGTCTTTTCGAACCACATCGAGAACTTGTATGGTCTCTTCAAACCACATCAAGAACTTGTATGGTCTCTTCAAACCACATCAAGAACTTGTATGATTTCCTTCATTTCATAGTCACACGAACCATTGAAATCAAGTATACATAAAAGGGGAGAATACTAGAATTAAATCATATAGTTCTCTTGGAAATATTAAACAACAAAAAAATTCTCACCTCTAGTTCACATACCTGGCAAGCCAAGGTTATTCCCTTTGAGAAACCCTTGATCTCTATTATCTTAGGTTAACTTCCTATGGTGGGTCATTAACGGGATTATAAATGGCCCAAATAAATATAAATATCATATATTTTGTCCCTATCATAAATAACATGGGGATAGATAAAGACAACAATGCAACCCATTATAAGGATATGGTTGGCAACCATTGTACCCACTACATGGTCATGGTTGGAAGTCTTATATGACTTTTCGTACTTTTATCCAAGGGGAACCAAGGATAAGGCACTTTTCAAGGCATCACAAGCATATGAATTACGATGACTTGATCCTATTATGAACAGGTACAGAGGTAATCCAAACACATATACTTTGGATTCAATCTCACAACCAAATAAATTCATAAGTTTGGCTATATCCTGACAGATACATGGGTAATCCAAACTCATACACTTTGGATACTACCCTAACATAAAATAAATTTCTAAGTCCTTGAATTGGTTTGGCTATACTCCGATAGACACACATACACATCCAAACACATAAACTTTAGAGACACCCCATTATTAAATAAAATTTTAAGTATCAAAAGACTTATATGTATACATGCCTTACAGGCAAACCTCTACCAAGTCTCCTGAATAATGGGTGTACTTTAAATGCATACCCTTTGAGTCCATATCTCAAAGAAAACCCTAAGTCTTCGAGAAGTACGAGTTGACATTCATTCCCAAATAAGCATAAACTCGCACAAGAGAGGCCTCAATATGTATAAGTTTGCTGGACAATACATTCCCACACCAAAGAAGACTCTTCATGCAACAAGGTGTTATTTTTTACATGAACTCCAACTCCACTCATCGGCACATCAATATAAACCAGCACAGAGCACAAATTTGGCACTCTTTGCACTTTTGCATATAGCTACAAAGTTCATAAGTTTGTGGCTTACAAGCACTCTCTCAAGCTCAAGCATCAACTTTCTCCATCTCTTTCAAGAAGATCCAAAAGCTTCCTCTCTTTCAACAAGGAAGCAATTCCGTCAAACCTCTACAAAACCTCTAAGAAAGACATCAAGAAATTCAAGCTAAGGATCAACAAGAATGCAAAAATAGAAAAAATTAGCTAAAAGCTACAAAGCAACTACAAATACAAAATTTCCTTCATTGTACATATACAATGGCCAGAGGACTGGGATCACGAGTGATTTCATCAAAATGTCTTTGAAAACCATTCCACTACATTCTTGATTACATGGCATAATTTTCAAGGGGTAACCATTGTCATGGAAAAATTTGTAAAATGAAAATTTTACCCTTATATTGAAGAATGAATAGTGCTCACAAAATGAGTGACAAAATCAAGACACCATGAAGATAAGTTGGCTCGCAATGGATGAACAATGCATCGTGATGGAACATGGCTCGCGATGGCATATGCTTCACATAAAATAACACCTCGTGAAGGATGCCTCTTACGATGGATGAACAGTACTTTGCGAAGGAAGGCACATCGCGATGAATGAAACCAGAATCGAAAAATTGTTATTCTAGGTGGCATAAATCTCGATAAATCATGAAGATAGGTGTTTTAGACTCCAAAAATATCCATAAACATAATGGAAAGAGTCTCACTCATACAAGACTCACAAATTTGTATAGATCTCGAAATATGTGCAAGTTTCATCCAAATAGGAATCCTGCTTTAGTAAGACTCGTCTATCTCATCAAATTCCTTAAGTCAAGGGATCATGTAATACAAAAAGTTAAAACCCACACGGTTAGAGAATTTTTATGCACATAAAGTCTCCCCAACAACCAATCAAGGATTGCCACATTAGTTGGTCTTCAACTATGAAAATGATTGCAAGTTATAAATAAGGAAACAAACATGCAACAACATAAAGACCTAGAAGGAATCAAAGTTGCGAAGAATTTTCTATAAATACCTACATACTCATACGTTCCATAAGCTTTGAGCATTCAATTTTAGTTTCTGCAAGTTTAGAAGCATACTTGTCCAAAGCTCTCTCCTTCTCTCAAGTTTTTTTCATCTTCTTCCTCACGACTACTTCAAGTTCATGCCAATCTTCTTCTGGTTCAAACATATCCCTATTACCTCTGCATATCTCCATGGAGAAGATATACACTCATGGATGTGAAGCTCTTGCCATGGCTAGGTAAGTTATGAATAATTATAAAGAGAAGAGAACACGATATGATTTGTATATTTTATGTCATATTCAATAAAAGCTTCACATATTTTTCATGCATTCTTACTTTATACAAGTCGATAAATAAGTTAGGAAATCAAAGGTTGGCTTGCTAAAAGCTGTAATTAACAAGTCTCTTTCAAGAGATTTGGAGTCATCGTTCCCCACATAAAATAATAAACCAACCCTTCAAAGGTTAGGTAATCTGCATACTTTGAATTTCAAGCTTCTTTTAGAAAGCAATGACATTTGGTGCTATGGAAAGAGAATCGTGTATCAAAATATGTATACTTACAAATAATTGGTTGCTTAATAAATACCATGTATTACACCAAAACTGACATTGCCTTTGTTGTAGGGATATTAATTAGATAGACAAACAACAAACAACCAAAGTAGTATGCATTGGAATGCATTATATACAATTCTACGGTACATGAGAGGAACCACGAACTATGAAATATGCTACAAGTGTCCTGCTATTGTCGAGTGACAACAATGCTACCTAGAACTTGGATTTGGATAACTCCAAATTAGTAAATGCTTGGATTTATACACTAGTAAGAAGTGTGATCTCTTAGAAATCCAAAAGATAAACATGCTTGACCCATTCTTTCATAGTGTTGGACTTTGTTACCCTGTCATTAGTAGGAGAAGTAGAATGGTTGAGAAATGTATTGATAGACGTACCTATATGGGATAAACCAGTAGCAATAATAACTATCTACTACAACAATCAAGCTACCATATTTAAAGTGGACAACGAGCATTACAATGGGAAATCCAAGACTATAAACCTGAAGAAAAACCATGTGAAGGGTATAATAATTGATGGTATCGTGGCCATACAATATGTGAATTCCAAAGAGAATTTGGAAAACTCTCTATCAAAAAGCTTTAGTCAGGAGTTAACCTCTTATAAGCCTAACCTAATTGATCAAGGCTCAATGGAAAATCGGCTTGACTGTTCATTAGGTTCAATGAGTAAACACAACAAAATAACACCCACTTGTAAACACAATTTCATTTAATGAAATATGTCCTTTTTTATGATGATCCTACAAATGTAATTCTTATAGATGATATGTGTTGTTCTTATAAAAGGTATTTCATATATAACATGGGTTTGTTTTCTATGAGGGTTCCCTCATAAATGATGGAGGATGACAACACAATCTCTTAATGAGTTCTATAGATCTAAATTGGGATGGAACACGTATAAGCTCTTGATAGACACTTACATATCTGAGTGTGGAAGTTGGTCAGTTCCTATAATATCTAAGTTGTCTTAGAGAACTTCAATAAACTAGGGTATATCAAAGACCATTAAATGTTAATCTAATTGAGAGAATGTGTAAAAAAAAACTTGTTGGGAGGACTGCAGGTGTGACAAGTTTTGATTGTCAGAAAACTCAGTTCAAATATTTATCTACTAACATAAATTCAAACAAACTAAAGTATGTTTACACTACATAAGGATTCAAGGTTAACACCGTATTTTCTTATGTGCAGGGACCTCATTTAAATCTCATTATTCTACCATTAAATGATTTAAAAATAAGTGGGGGATTCCTAAGATATTTCAAATATTTAAGGGCTATGATGGTTGTGTTTCCTAAAATAGAAAACAGAGTATCCGTAGACCCTTGTTTCCTCTTTGGTGATTACTCAGTCACAGTTCTATGACTGATGCCTCCCTTTTACTCCACCTGTGGATGGTAAAGATATACCCCTTTGAGAAAATTGACCTTCCCAAACTCTTCTCTTAGATTGTTTACCTAAAATGGTGAAAGTTAAGTCGTCAACAGGCTACTGCACAGTTTGTCGTGGGTGGCTACTAAACTATTGACCTGAGTCACATGGTCTCCAAAGCAAACCCATGAAGGAGAAAAATAGTCTAAGTCTCGTGATTGAATTCCATTGCCTGGCGATTGTGTCTTAGTCCCGCAGCTGAGAGTCGCAACTGAGGCTAGCGACTAGCTCTAGGTTTTATAAATAAGAGTCATGTGGGTTTGAAAAATCGCTTACATTTTTTTAGAAGTTTAGAGAGGAAGAATAAGAGAGAGAGTTACAATTTTTAGAGAGGATCTTTGAAGAAGAAGAGGAAGAAGGTCAATAACATGTTGCACGACCAAGCACCATCACCTTCATTTTCTCATTCTTTTCGTCTTCATCCTCTCACTCTCATCACCTCCACCTTCAGCTTCACCATCTGCAACCTAGAGCTTGACACTCTTACTTGAGAAGAAGCAGGCCTAAGCTTACGGTTCATGGCTCTTAGAACTTGTATTCTCTATCAAGAGAATTTGCCAAGTTCTTCGAGCTATTCCTATGTTGCCCAATTTTTTATAGAACTATAAGTTTCGACAGAATCTAAGATTGACATTGGGCTTTAAGTAACGACAACAGTTCATTTATCTTTTCCAGAGAATGCAACTCCATTGAGAGACAATGGTTGTACCCCAATGAGATTGTATCCCGGAGGTATCTTATCCGCAATCCCTTGCACAAACATTGGGAGGCCTCCACTATCTTAAAAAAAAAAAAAAAGTGAAAATGATACATTCTTTGTCTCAGATGAATCAACTATAAACAAAACTAGGGAAACTAAGCGAAAATTGCTTTAGTGCATGACAATCGTGACTGCGTGTTGAGCTCATGACTGAAACCTTGCGACTCTGCAAACCACGACTAATTCAATGTCTGCAGCTAAAAGAGTCACCCATGTTTGAAAGATCCTCTCATGATTTAAGTACTCATTCATGGCCAAGGTTGTTACCTTTGATCGAAAGTGTTTTGCGATTGAAGCAAATTTGAATAGTTGACAGGTGATAAAAAAAGAAGTCAAAAGTAAAAGTTAGGATTTTTTTACAACGTTTCAACCACCGAAATAAGCAATAAGCAGAACTTTAACTTAACCGGTGTGGTATAACCTCTCTAAGAAACAACTCTTTGTTGTTAATTCCTTGGGGCTTCTTTTATGGCATTCCACAATAAGTGAAGGCTTTTTTTTTGGGTAGTAAGCAAGCAACTGCGTTTGACATCTGCCTCTTCCACGTATAATGCTGCCCTACTTCCTTAAAAAAAGGATAACTCAGAATAAAGAAAGCATTTACCTCTATTTTATTGATAGGGCTGTAAAGCACCACTTTATACATTCAATTGCTATTCTTAGCCAAAATAAAAGTTACATTCAATTGCTACGAAAATTAAAGATTGGAATGAATTGTCAAACCAGGGCGCAACGAAAGCCAGCCTTATCCTTACCCACTTTCATCGTTCAATTTATGTGATCCACCTTAAATGGCACAGCAATAATGGCAGTCACTAGTAAAGGCAGTCTTTGCAGAGACCCTCGGCTTTTCCGCCGGTGTGCTGCCGCTGCTCAGAGCGTGCAGCCAGCCTCTCTCCTCCCTCTCTCTCTCTCATCGTACTTTAGTCATGTCAATCCACACGCCCACCGAGGTGAACTGTCTTGCAGAGGGAGTCTGGACCATTTGGATCAGAGAATCCTCTCGTTTGGTTGGTCTAGTTTGAAGCACAAAGGGGTATTTTTGTAAATTAAGTAAAAGAAGCCATCTACTACTCTAGACTCTGAAAAAGAAGACCTGACAGATCTAGCAGAGAGCAGTCTCTTTCTTTCTCTCTCTTCTCCTTTGCTAGTGTTATCCAACGGCTGGAAAGGCATGTGGTGGAACCGGTACGGTTGTTGCTGGGTCTGCTTACGACTTAGCCAAAAGGAACTTGGCCGGTCTCTGTCGATTCAGAAGGTTGTCACGACTAAGAAGGTTATTTTAAATCGGATGGGATGGTATAAAGGGGCTACTAGCGGCCAAAATGAGCATTAGAGGATGGACCAAACTAGTTTGTAAGTCGTTTTGATTTTTTATTTAAGATTTCTTACACTAGCATTGATTTCCGGTGGGGTTCTTGAGACACTTCAAAATAACCCCTAGATGCATTTTAATCATCTAAACCAATCAACGCATTGATTCTACAATAATACTACAGCATTGATTCTACAATAATACCATAACAAACGGTTTGTTGGAAAAATTATAAAACCTGTAGGAAGGTAAGTTTGTCATATTGAAATTTTCATTGTCTGCAGTTTTACAACCAAATTAAGAATGAAAGACCAAAAATAAATAAATAAGTACAGGTTTCACTAACTGTAAATCGGGTTAGGATGGGCCCAGACTTATGCAAATATTATAATTTGTTTTTTTTAACATGAGTCAAGTCTATTCAACCATGAATGTAATTGAAGAATGAATGAATTTTCAATTTTGGTACTTTCATATGTTGTAATACATATCAATCATGCAATGGAGGTTAGTATTTATTTAGTTGATAATATGAGGATTGGACATGTCAGATTATAATGCTTGATAGTACCACACATTACTTCTATTAGTATAATATATAAACTAAGCTTATAAAAAAGTAAAAGTCTAAAGATGGTAATAAATTTTCCGTAAAAAGTCTTTGATTGAAGACTGCCAAATGAACATACACGGTAGTAAATGAGAAACTACAAGCAACTTGTACTGATTGATTAGGGATGTTATAATTGATACTGTTATATTTACAAATGATGTGACCAAGTCTATCATAACTTAGCATAGGTGTTCGGGCCACAAGAGTAATATGGACATAGGGTACTCTTTGATTGAAAATGATTATTCAGTTAGTAAGCATCATAAAGCTAGTTTTCATCTTCTACCACTAACTCTAAAAATATTGGATTAAATACATTTCTATACATGGAAGGGCTCCATTACATTTATAGGAGGTGCATCATATTTTGTTTCATTTATTAACAATTTATTTTAAAGATCTGAGTGTATATAATAATAATAAAAAAGAATGATGCATTTTCTTATTTTAAGAAATTTAAGGCTTTGGTTGAAAACTCAAAAGAGAAAAAATGACTAAAGTGTTCGAGAAAAAAGAATAAAACATAATATAATATATGTTGAATGAGTTTTAGGATTACTTTAATGAACATGCCTTAACTTTCAATGTATAGTTATTAGTCCTCTATAGTAGAATAACATGATTGACACCATATACTTCTAAACCGTGCTAGGAGTATGTTGAGTTTAGTTGGGCTAAGGTAGTGAATTTATGTAGAGATTGTCCATATAGTTTACTGTTTGGTAAATTGTTTTCCCAACAGTGCTTCTGATGATATAAAAAAATAAAAAAATTTAGGATGTATACTTCGAAAAACCTATTATTTATTTTTGCTTCCATTTTTTTTTTTAATTGTGATGCTTATGCATAGGTTTCTAAGTTGGACAAATCTCTAAAATACTGTATTTTTAGTGGTCATGTAGATGAAATAAATGAATATATATTGTGGGTTTTTATTGCTCAGAAGATTGTTTTTAGTCGAGATATGGTCTTTCATGAATGCTCGTTATAGAAATAAATTATAATTAGACTCAATGAATTGATATAATTTTAAAGGGCTTTGAATCTACCAACACATCATTGAGTGAAGTAGTTGATATTGAAGAAGTAGTTGATGAAGAATTTGGTGATGACATGACTAAAGATAGAGCTTAAAGTACTCAATGTTAAAGCATAAGAGAACAAACGGCTTCTAGTTGGCCTTAAGATTATTTTATAAATTATGCTTGCAATTCAAATGAACATAAACCTACTCCCTATAAGTTATTATAATATAAAGTTATTAAAGTATTAGGTTAATAAAATATAAAATAATTAAGGTATGAAGGTAATAGATAATAAAGAGGATAATGAGAGAGTTATAGTAAATACACTTAATTCTCTCCCATCATAATATAGAAAGAAAAGCCTTAATGGGTTGTTCGAACTTTGAGAGGGAGAGGCGAGACAAAGACGGAGAGGGAAGAGAGAAGAAAAAGGGGCAGTGGTGATGGAGATAGTGACGAAGATGGTGTTAGCAACAAAGATAGTCATTTGGGACTTTTTTTTTTCCTATCTTCTATTTTTCCTTCTTGTTTTCCCTATTTTTTCTTTTCTTTTAGTCTTTCAAGGATTGATATTTCAAAAAATTTCGAGATTTCAATAAAAAATGTCAAAATTTTGTCAAAATCTTAGAAAATATGGATTCCCCCTAATTTTTATTTCGCTAAGTTTTTTTTTTTATATATAAATTTCATCAAAATTTTGAACCATGGTATGAGGAACCAAGAAATGGATAACAAGTACATCTAAAAATCCACAGTAAATAATAATAATAATAATAATCCCAGCTTCTTAAAAAGAACCTCATGAGAAAGTGGGGCACTGGGATTTGGTGCCCCTAACCCGCCCCTCATATGCAAGGGGGGACGCATCACATCAAGAAGTGATTTACACCATAAAAAGTTTAAATCACTTTTCAAAGTGATATGTGTGGGCCTCGATTTTCGTACGACAAGTAAATCCCTTTTAAAAAGAGACATAACTATTGCAAGAAAATCTCACAATGCTTTGGAGTCACCACCAGTCTTTTTAATGATGTGACTGGACATCAGTTTTGAAAATAAAATAAGTTCAAGTTTTAAAAATAGTTTGAAATGTCGGGCTCCACATTTAAACTAGTCAACTCCCAAAGATTATAAGGTAAGTTGTTCGTTTATGAGTTAGGGAAGGTGTTAGGCACCCCACCTCATTCGCTTTCGCAGTTCCGTACTTTAATCCCGCTACAGTCTAATGGTCAACTTGATTTATTAATTTAATCATCTCATTCATTGCTTTTTATCTCATTTTATTAAGCAGAGAATCCACATGTCATTTCTGCTGAAATTTTAGCAGCACAACAGCTATAATATAAACCTTTGGGGATGAATAGTGATCCCCATGTCACTTCTTCAATAACCTAGTAGTTCACATATCAACAAAAACACTCCAAATATATCATACATCCACTGATCCATAACATTATCACTGTCCACCCAACAGCTCCGTACCCATACACATTCATGTTACCTTATCTCTATCATACATATTCATCCAAATAATCTTGAACCATCAAGCAAAATATACA
>JAOXJP010109372.1:0-14154 GCA_025762735.1 Platanus orientalis
GAAAAACGGGATTGCATGGGAACTAGATGAATGGTAATGGGAAAATGGATTTACTTGACTAAGACTAATGGAGACAACAGAATGGGTGAATGAGAATTGATGATGTGCATGGGAAATGAAAAGAGGTTGCATAGGAAAGAGAATAATGTGATAAGGGAGGGAACAAGGAACTAAATGATGATAAGTTCCAAAGAGGTGAAGGTTTTCGAAAGAGTGGGAATTTAAGTTTATGGAAAATAGGAAGTTAGGTGGAGGAAAAGTGTAGTGGAGTGACATGTAGCATCCAAGTGTGCAACTGGGGTCAATATTACAAAATGACCAAAAAGACCTCCTAAAAAGAAAATTACAATTATAACCTCACTACATCACTCAAAATAAAATGAACTAGAAAATACATTTTAAAAATTTAACACTCCCCTTTAAAGTGATTTTTTAGAAATTAACCCAAGCTTAACTTAAGAAATTCAAAAGGACATTTAGAGAGTGACTTGGTGAAGATGTTGGCAAGATTGTCTTTGCTTCACACTTCCAAAACTTCAATTGTCCCATTGAGAACATTTTCACGAATGAAATGATGTTTAATCTCAATATGTTTGGTCCCTACATGATTAGAAAATGGATTAATTGAAGAAATACCAAAAAAGAAGGGTATTATAGTAAATATGGTTGATAATGAAATAAAAGGGAAAAGAGGATCTGTTCGTTTGCAAAACCGATGGCCCCAATCTTGCGATAAGAGAGAAGAAGGGTGGAAGAGAAAAAAAGAAGAAAGTAAGAGAAGAAGAATAAGGAGGAGGAGGAGGAGGAGGAAGAGGAAACACAACATATGTTTCATCCTTAAGGTAAGTTAGGGCTTCTTTTTTTCTTAGTTATCTAATCTCAGATTGAGTTTTCTATTTTTCTTCTTCTTTTTCTTTTATTATCATGGTCTTTGATTTGGGAAATGATTTTTTTTGGATTTCGTTATTCCTTTTTTGATTTTTTTTTTTAGGTTCTATCAGACAACCACACAACCATCTTGTAGCTAGAGCTGGTTAAGAACGATCCTTTACTGCTAGTTGTTCACACTTACTTGTTATTTATTTTTTAAACGTAAATATATCTTAAAATATCAATTAATTAATTTTCATAACTGTTGTGCCAGAACAACATAGCGGAACAAATCAATGGATTAGATTCAAGTTTATGATGTGCCTGAAATAAAACAAGAAAACAAAAAACTACCATATAAGGAACAGTTTCCTTGCTTTGAGGATGTTGATGGGTTACGCATGGCTCACAAGCCATGTGTATTCAAGACACTTCCAACAAATCTCTACCTTGGCTTGAATTGCATCAAACCAATTTGAAAAGCTCATTGAACATTTTCTTCACCAAATCCTGAAGGGTACACAATTAGTTCTCTTTCAAACTGATAAAGTCTAAGCCACCCTTGAACTTAATCACAAAACCCAGCTTTGTTGACATATTTGTCAACTTCTCAGTACTGAATGTATCCACAACCATGTCTTCAAATCTGTCTCTAACTAGAGGACTAACGTCCAAGTTGGGCACAAAACCATGTTTTTGAACTTTTGAAACTTGAATGGGGTATGAAACAACATCATCAAGTCCCAATGAAATAGAATTATCACCCTCTAACTCCATCTCCAATTGAACGCTCGAATCTCCGTCTTCAACCTACTTGCTTGGATGTAGCAAAGTAGAATCACCAAAAGTAATACTTTCGTGTTGCTTTCCATGAGCATACCGCTCACAAAACCCAAACTTCTGACTATAGAACAAATCACCCCACTTGCTCAAATTTGCAAAATCTCTTACACAAATGTGACTCATTCGTCTATGCCACGACTGTGTACAAAGTATACCTAAATATGGTGTAGAAGACAAAATTGCTCTACCTTGGATGGTGCTCCCAAGCAACCAAAACCATTCTTTCCGTTGAACCTCGAACGTTGTAGCTGCCATCACAAAATCCCAAAAAGAATCCTTAATCTGTAGCTCTAACTTGAAGCTCTGATACTAATTGTTGTGATAGAACAACACAATGGAACAAAACAACGGATCATATTCAAGTATGTGATGCGCGTGACCATATAAGGAACGATTTCCTTGCTTTGAGAATGTTGATGGGTTGCGCACGGATCACAAGTTGTGTGCATTCAAGACACTTCCAACAATAACCATGCTGTATTGTATCCTATTTTTTCAAGAATTGTCGTGTTGCTATGTCTGTATCGAATCATATCCATGTCCCTTGTCAATGTCCATGCTTAGATTTCTTGCAGCAAAAAAACATGCAGCGACCTTATGCCAAGTGCTAGGAGACACGTGTTGGAAAAATTGTAAAAACACACAGTTGACGCAAAGATGTGGTGGCATGGTTTGTTTTTTTTTGCCATATGTCACCTAGTGCCTGGCACTTGAGGGTCACTGCATGCTTTATTACTGCAGGAATCCATTTTTGCGGTGTAAGTAGTGAGTCTTGGGAGAGTTTTAAAGTAAGAATTCATTTGGGGTTGCTAGGAGGCATGCAAGTTACAAGAATTCAACTAGATTAATTTGGAAAACAAACAAGAAATTCAGGAAAAGGGAAGGAAAGAAAAAGAAAACTGAAAATACTATAATGATCCTTTGCCTATATATAGCCTCAAACCCCATTTTTCTCTCATCCACATGGACTTCTTATTTTTTGTTTTTTATTTCTTAAAAATATCCCTTTTACACATATGCATCTCCTTACCTTTTTATTTTTTTCCTAAAATCTCTTTGCTTTTCTTTTCTTGGCTAAAAGAAAGTATATTAAACCAAACTTGCCAGGGACCAAGCCCATCAAAGTACAGCTATGCCGATAGAAGGAAGGTTCAAGCCACAAAGGAGGCTTTGAGAGTCACTCCTTGCTACAAATGGAATTTAAACCAAACTCAGCCAGCACATGCGCTAACTCATTACAATATCTCCTAATCAAAGAGTAAGAAATACTCTTAAAGTTTAGAACAAACTTCTTTCACTCTTGAATAAGTCATCTAACAGACCAAGGACATGAGAGAATATCATTCTTGAGAAATGAAATGACATTCCTACTATCTCCTTTGTACTGCACCAGTTTTAGCCTCATCTCTAGGATTTTAGACAAACCGAACTCGTTTCCCAACACTTAGAAGCATCCAGATACCATAACATACCCAGTTCTACCTATGCATACAAAAAACGACCATCCTCATTTATGAAGATCCCACTAGTACTAATTTATCTCCCAAGTTAAGAAGCGAGCCGTCTAAATTTGATTTTAACAACTCCTTTTAAATAAGGGGTCAAAAAAGAAGTAGAGGACTCCTCCATTTTCTGGGGATGCACTTTAAGATCATTTATAACCTACAAGAGTCAGCAATTTGATAGATGAATTTTCAAAACAAAGAACATTTCTATGCTTTCAAATGTTTTGGTGAAAGATAGCCACAATAGAGATAATATCATTTTTATCGCATTTGTTGGTGTCATTTCTATCAAACCTTTCATAAATCAATTAGCAAAGGGAATGTTAGTAGAAACCTCAATTCTCAAAGATAAAGGACTTGCAAACCAAATCCTACTAGACACTTCACAAGAAAGAAGACAATGATAAGTATATTAGTCTTTTTTTTTTTTACATTGGGGACATAGCGGGTTTGTATTAATCCTTCTCTTCTTTAGATTTAGCTTAGTGGGAATAGCAAGATTTTCACATAAATTTTTTATTTTTTTTGGGGAATAGGCAAGCCCTACAACTTATTCCAAGGAAAATGAGAAGTGGGAGCAATAGGGGGATCATAAGGCGTAGCAAGTTGATAGGACAATTTGACCGTGAAGTTGCCTCTTTTATCATAATGCCAAATGAGGTCATCTTGACAGTTTGATTGACCCAAAGGAATTCTAGTGATATAATTCACCAGCTCCCGAGCAATGAGATTCTCAATAGAGGAGAGATCCCATTTCGTAGTGATTGGATTAATCAACTAAACAACTTTTTGGGGAAGATCACTTTGACACCCTTGATTAAGTTTAAAATTCTAAGAATTAGGTATCCACTTGTCTATCAAAATATTTATCAACTCCCTAGAACTAACCTTCCATCTAAGCCCATTGCAAAGAAAATCCTTTCTATCTTGGATACTTTTCCAAGCCTAGGAGCTATTACTTCTCTTCTTGGAAGAAAGGAAATCATAGTTAGGATAGTAGAGGGATTTGAATATTTTAACCCATAAAGCATCTGGGTTTTGGTGAATTCTCTAAGCTTATTTAGTCAATAATGCTTTGTTAAAAGCAAACAAGTCATGAAAATCTATGTCTCCCTCTCTTTTACTTAATCTAAGATTGTCCTAGTTAACCAAATGATCTTTTTCTTAGCCTCATTGCTACCGCACCATAATTTCCTTTGAGAAGAATTAACTTTCTTAGGGATCAAGAAACAAGACATAGCATAGGAAGGGATAGTGGTAACAACGGATTTCATAAAAATTTCATTGCCAACTTGATATAAAAGCTTCGATTTCTAACCTTACACTATTTTTGGTTCTTTCTTCAAAAAAAGAAAAAAAACTTAATTTTTTTTTCATTGATGGATGAAGGCAAGCCCAAATAATTATCCAGAACTTGAGATTTCTTAATATTAAGAGCATCCTGAATCATTCTCCTAAACTGCTTAAGAGTTATTGAACTGAAGAATAGCTCAGAATTTTCATGATTAATTACTTGATCACCAAAGATTTTAAGGCTCACAATGATATAATGAATCTCCTTCATATTAATTTTACAAAAATATAGTAGTCATCAGCGAACACATATACGAAATGGAAGGACTATTTCTCCTTATCATAATACCTAACACAAGATCTTCTCTTTCTTTAGCTATCAGATTAGTCGAGAGGCTTCAATAGAGAGGAGAAAAAGAAAGGGGGGAAATGGGATCTCCTTGTCTTAGACTTCGATAAGGAAGAATTTGATTCCTAGGAGACCTATTCTTTAAGACTAAGAAACGGAGGTCATACACTCCCAAACCCACTTTCTCCATCTCTCATCAAATCCCACCTTTTCCAACATAGAGATAACCATAGGTTATTCCACCTTATCATAAGCTTTACTCATGTCAATCTTAAGTGCCATATGGTGATTTCTAGACATCCCTATTTTGAGGTATCTAAACCCTTCATGGGCAATAAGGATGTCATCAAATATTTGTCTTCTCTTAACAAAGAAACTTTGATTTGGAGATATTGTTTTGGGGAAAACCACTTTGATTCTATTAATCATAGTCTTAGAGATGATCTTACAAACTGCATCACATCAGCTTATAGGACAAAATTGAGACATAGACTATGGATTCCTTATTTTAGGTGTAAGAGTAATAAAGGTTTGATTTATGTCAGCTGTACCAACATTGAAGACTTCAAGTACTACATCTATAACTTCATCCAACACTAAATCCCATTATTCTTAATAAAAGCCAGCTTGGAAACCATCAGGCCTAGGGGCTTTTAACTCACCTAAATCGAAAGCAACATTCTTGCTCTTATCTCTAAAGAATAGGACATTTAAACAATCTTTAGCTTGGTTAGAAATGATTAAATAACAATTATCTGTAACTTTCCTAATATGGTCTCTACTTGGGTAAGAAGATGAAATAGTTAGGAAAATAATTTACATGACAAGGAATTAATTTGATCATCTTCAACCACCTAACTATTGTCATCATCTTTCAGAGTATTATTTTTATATTGGGCTCTTCTCTTAAGAGTAGAAAGGTGGAAAATTTTGGAGTTTCTATCTCACAATTTTAGCAAATTAACTCCAACTTTTTGAGCTAAAATTTTTTTTTCCTATTTGCCAAAAAGATTTCACAACTTAGTTTCTTTGATATCATTCTTTATTTGATCATTAGGAATTAAATCTTTGAGAACTCTCAGCATACCTTGCATTTTCTGATCTGATCCTTGATGTTGCTAAATATGACTTTGTTCCACCTCTTAAGAATGGGAGGAAGGTAAGAAAGGTTTCTTTTAATATTATAAAATTTCCCCTACCCATTTCCAAGATCCACCCTTTTTAATTTGATAAAGACATTCAGGGTGAGAGGTCCACATCCACTCAAGTCTAAAGGGGTGAGGTTTGTACTTCGAAGTAGGATGAGTATCCAACAAGAGAGGATTATGATCAGACCCAACAATAACATAGTTCTTAACTACAGTTTTAGGAAACATAATCTTTCACTCCGAATTTGTCGTTCCCTATCAAATCTTTCTTTAATGTGGCATTGCCCACCCTGTTTGTTAATCCAAGTGAAGTGATGGCCAACGTGACCAAGGTCCATCATGTTACTTTCTTTCAGAATATTCATAGCTTTAGCCAAATTTCTGGGAGTAATCCTTCTTCTTCCCATTTTATCATCTTTATACCACAAGAAATTCCAATCCCTTCTGCAAAGTAAAAGATTAGAAACACTTTGGATTTTAGAAATGGTATCTTCATAGAAACAATTTTGACTATGTGGTTCACCATAGATTAATAAGAAAGTCCACACTCTATTGGAAGAGTCATCCTTAACAACAATTTCAATATATCTAGGACCTTCATCCACTACTTGAATTTCAAATTATTCCTCTAATAAAAAACCACTAGGCCTCCAGATTGTTATACTGCCTCCACAAATTCCATTTTCCAATCTTTTTCATACATTGTTTTTTTTTTCTTCCAAAAAGTATCATCTACACATTTAGTTTCATATATAAAAACAATAATCGGGTTTCTAAAGCTGATCAAGTCATTAAGAGCTCTAGCTGTCAAGAATTGCCCGATTCTTTGATAGTTCCTAGCGGTGAGTCTCATTGGTCATTGAGGTACTATTATGGGACAGACACCGGAACCTCTTCACATTTGTTGGATTTGAATGTGAGTAAATACTACTATTGAATCCTAAAATTTTCAATGAATGGACCCTTCTTTATCTTTTTATTGGGTTTGAATTAATATGGCTCTTGAAATCTTTCCTCTTTAATAAAAAAACCCTTCTTTAACATCTTCTTTGAACTAGAAATTTCCTAGTAATGATAATGAAACTAAGAATTTTGTGATTTCAGGTACTAGGTTTAGTCCATTGGGCTTTTGTGCTTTGTCTAAATATATGGAAATACCAATTCTCTCCTATCCTCTTAAGAACATAACGAACATAACATTCTAGACTTCAGAAGGAATAAGGCAAGTGATTCATTTTTTTCCCATGAGTTAATAGAAGAAGTAACAATTCCAAACAAGAAATGCAATAAGTTAAACATTCTTCCACTAGCATTCCTTGATCTATCATGGATGAATTAACTAGCCTAACAATACAAAGTAGGACAAGTTATGTTTCATATATGCATGTTGATTTTGTATGAAAAAACTTCTTTTTTTGTAACTTAATTCGCTCCCACCAAGGCATATCATTCTCATAAAAAATGAATAGAAAATTGTATAGGAGAAGACAACCTTTGTTAAGTTTATTAGAAAATTAAAAGCTTGTAAGATTAGGGTTACCTCCTTTCTGAGAAGGTTACGCTCCCACATAGTCATCTTCTTTGCTGTTGTTGGCTCATCTTCGATCTCTTATCATGAGTTCTCTTGTCTACATTGCTCTAGGTTCACCTTTCTTTTGCTTTTAACTTTTTTTTTTACTGATAGATAGTAGGCATATATCTTCTTCATCCTCCTTTTTCATGTGCATCATCCTCTCTCCTTCTTCAGTATCAACCATCTTCAATTCATTTTTCAACTTTATCCTTTCATGATCGAAGTCCTCAGCTCCCCATCCTTTTGTTCTTTTACCTTCCACCTATTCTTTCTTAACTTTGGGAAGCTTACACTTTTTCTCCAAAACCAAAGGCCATTAGCTGGATTACATCTTGGACCATGGGTTTATGTGTGCTGGTTCGACTAACTTGTCACCTAGTTTGGCTTCAGGCGTGGTCAGGTTGTTCCCTATAAGAAGAACTGGTTTTTGATGAGACTGAATAAAATTTCCAGTTTGGATTTCATCTGCCACCTTAGCATACTATTTGGGGAAGAGGCGAAAACATCCTTGCTTTTTTCCGTCAAAGTGGGGAGGGAAAGTGTCTTGACACTCTCGGATTCCATTTCAATTGTTTGATTCAGCATAGCTGTTCCCAATGATTGTTGTAGGTTTCCCATCTTGTGTGGAAGCCCAGATTTGGAGTTGTATGCAACAAAATATAAGAAAAACAATAGCAAAAATAACAATCACACAAAGAACTAGAGATGATTTATGTGGTTCAGATTGAAGCCTACATTCATGGGCGAAAATAATGAATAGTGCTATAACATGAAACCCAAGAAACCCAAAACATAAACCCCCACGAAACCCTACTCTCCGCGTTTTGGTTCAGGCCATAATTGAGTTAAGAATACAGGTCAAAACGTTTTGGCAGGGGGCTTCACCCATAAAATAGGTCATATCGGATTTTTCTCTAGATCGTCATCTAGGTTATATCTCGGGTTGAATTCTAGACACTTTCCCAACAAATCTCCACCTTCCACCAAGCTCCATTGTACATAAAACTCTCCTCCCATCTTCTCTATACAACCTTGAAGGGTAACTTTCAAACAATGCAAACACCAATCAAGTTTAAGCAATGCTTGAACTTGAAAGTTGGAAGTGTTGTGAGATGATCTCATGAATGAAGTGATATTTGTCATCAATATGTTTGATTCTCTCATGGTACATCTAATTTTAAGTCAAATATATAACACTTTAACTATTACAATGTACAACAATCAAACCTTGCTTTAGGCCAAGCTTGCTAAGAAAGCCTCTTAACCAAGTAGCCTCCTTCACTGCCTTAGTCACTACCATGTACTCTGCCTCAGTAGTTAACAAAGCAACTGTATCCTATAATGTTGCTTTCCAACTATCTATGTAACTCGAAAGAGTGAAGACAAAACCTGTTAAAGATCTCATTTTGTCATGATCACCCACATAATCAGAATCTACAAATTTAACTGCATAACCATCAAGTCCACCTATTTTATCAAACACCAAACCAACATCTATAGTACCCTTCATATACTAGAGTATCCATTACTACTTAATTCCATATATCTACTCACAACATTAATAACATGTGAAAATGTCAGGATGAGTGTAAACCATACCATACATGAATCTTCTAACTGAACTCACATAAGAAACTTGAGACATATACTTCTTCTCTTCCTTAGTCTATGGTGACAAGTTTACTAAAGGCTTCAAGTGATTCGACAATGGAGTACCCATTTTTTTAGAATCCCATATACCAAAGTGTTTAAGTACCGTCACAAAGTAGTTCTTCTGTGAAAAGTACAACTTTCTTGTTTTTTTATCCTTTCGAATCTCCATGCCTAAAATTTTCTTCACTACCCCCAAGTCTTTCATCTTAAATTCACTACTAAATTAAGCTTTTAACTTGTTGATTTCAGAAATGTTCTTGGCCGCAATAAGCATGACATCAACATATATTAACAAGTACCCAAAAGAACCGTCTAGGATCTATCTAAAATAAACACAACTATCATATTGACTTTTAGAGTAGTCATGTTTAAACATGAAAGTGTCAAACCACTTATACCACTGTCTAGGTGATTGTTTTAGCCATATAAAGATTTTTTCAACAAGCAACATGGTCTTCCTTACTCGAGACGATGAACCCCTCTAGCTGATGTATGTAAATTTGCTCCTCAAGCTCACTATGAAGGAAATTCATCTTAATATCAAGTTGCTTTAGCTCTAAGTCAAGCATAGCCACCATGACAAGCAACACACGTATATGTAAAACTATGCTTTACAACTAGTGAGAATACTTCATTGAAGTTCACACTCTTTTTTTGACCGTAACCCCTTGCCACCAAGCGTGCCTTATATTTTACATCTTCAACACCTAGAGTTTGTTTTTTCCTCTAATAAACCCATTTGCAGCCAACAATCATTTTTTTTGAAAGTAGTTTCATAACATCCCAAGTTTGATTCTTATGGAGAGATTTAATGTAGCACCCCACACAAGTTTGTCCATATCTTGTACACGTGTCTTGTTTATATCATACACAAATGTTATATATGTTCCACACACATGTAAGACTATTTAAATGCACACATACTGATCTATAAATTGACATAATTTTAGAGAGACACCAACGAAACTGTAGGAAGAATCTATGAGAAATTTTATGTTATTGGCTAGGTACAGAAGACTAGAGCCCAATGAAATAAATGACAAGCAAAAAGGACACCAAACAAAGAAATTATAGGCGATTTAGTGAGCGAAGGTCAAAAGAAGAAGAATTTTTTTTTTAAAAATAGGGCTCTGACCCTATCGATTAGGAGGAGGAACCCTAATCAATTGGCTAGGGAGGCTCGATTGATCAGGGGGATGCCTAATCGATCGGCCAGGAAGCCCAATTGATTGGGTACCCCCCAATTGATCTTTTCGTTTCAGAGCAAAAAGGAAAGTCGCGACATGACTTTCCCTTTTTGTGTGGGTTTCTAAAAAATGTGGGGGGACCCCTTGGGGGGTCTATATATCGATTGTTTTTGACTTAAAGAGACGTAAAAACCCTAGAGAGAGATCAAAGAGCAAAAGGAAGAGAAAAAAAGAAAAGGAAGAGGAAAAACTTAGTTTTGGGGATTTTTATGAAGAACAAAGCTTAGGAATGGTTTTGCACACCAAGAGGTAATAGAACATGTAAACTATTGTTTTATTTTGAATTCCTAGGTTCTTAGATCTATACTATTCCCTTTTTGCAAAAGATTTTTATCGTTCTAGTTCAAATTTAAATCGTTTTCATTGGTTTTGTTTTGACTAAAGTTATAAGACATGGTTTTGAAAGAGATGAATTGGTTTTGTAAGAACATGATTAAGAAGTGATTTATTTTCAATTTCATGTGATTTTAAAGGGGTGAAATCTTTGTTTTGAATCAATTTTTACATCGTTATTATATGTAGAACTATATTTGAAGGAAAATCAAGTGTTTTAAAAAGGGGGTTTTTATTCTTAAAAATATAATAGACGTTCTATGATTTGTTTTGAAAATGTTCATGAGTTTAAAAGTATTTGTCTACTGATTTGCAATAGAACTTACATGTTTTGTTTCAAAATAAGTGTTGTATAAGTTCTTAGCATTCTTGAAACATTGTTTTTTCAACAAAAAATGTTGTTTTCTTCCATTATTGTTCATGATTGTCCAATAGTATTATTCTAGACAGATAATAATGCTTTGAAAAACATATTTCATAGATTGTGCCTAGATGGATCAAACATATTCTATTATGTTTATTTTGACTTAGTTAATGTAAAGAATGTCCATATGTTGTTCATATGAATTATAAGTTTTGATTAAATATGCAAGAGGATGATATGCTCTATTGGAAAACCACCTTGCTCATCAAGGGGACTTATTGATGGAACCCACCTCACCGGGTATATGGTGCGAACTATTCTGACCCTTCTCACCAGGGGATAAATGATGCGAACTGTTATATGTAATGACTTAATTTCAAATATATGTTCTGTTCTATTCTGGCTAGGATATGATATATGTTTCTGATCTGTTCCATTATGTTTAACAGTATATGGTTAGCATTGTTTTTCCATTTTGAGTATGAAACTGTAAATATTATAAGATGATTAGTATTGTAAGAGATTGATTATGAATTGTCTATATATTGTTTAGTAAATATATAAAGTATCTGTTTTGTTTCTATAATCATGCTAAGTCTTGATCCAATCTCTCTATTAGTTTACTGTTTTCTTTCTAAGTTTTGTAAATGTATATGTTATAAATTCCATGACTAGGAAAATACATGGGTTGATAGACTAGGCTATGACATGTTCAAGCTAGATTTTAGGAGGTTCTTGTATCCACAATATGTGAAGATTACTCTTAAAGACTAAGAATGCTCCATGGAAGCAAACTGGGATCATGGGAGGACTAGAGTGATATGTTCACATCATCTGTGTCCTTCCGCATCCACAAAGGTAAGTAAGGGTAAGTGTTACTTTGAGAGACCCTCAGGATCCCCCAAAGACCACTTCCCTATGGTTATAAAGGGCCTTAAAGCCATTCTGCACAAAACCAGAGAAAGTTGTGTGCTCCAAAAAATATTGGAGTGCTCTAAACCAAATTGGTAGTATTCCTTATCTATTTTAGAGCATTCCAAAGAGCAGTTGGAGTGCTCTAACCCCAAAATGGAGAGCTCCATTTTCTCTAGTCTTTCATGATTGAGAGAAAATGCTCCTAGTGGAGCACTCCAAAATGTTGGAATGCTCCAAAGTGGAGCGCTTCAACATAAGTGAAGTGCTCTAAATTGGATGGAATAATTCAAATTTGAATTAAACGTTCTAGATTTATTGGCTATTTTGGAAGATTCCCATCCAAGGGTTATGGTGAGCCATGACTTCTATAAAAAACATTTTTTTTCTTCTAAACCTAAGGGTTTAAAGGCATTTGTAAAAGAGAAAGAAAGAGTTTTTGGGTAAGAAGAAGAGCTCTACAAGCTCTACTCTCTTTCCACTTTTACTCAAGCTTTCAAGCTTTAAAAGGAGAAGAAGAGAGTCTGTTCTTTCTTTTATGGCCTCAAAAGAGGTTTCCTTTGCAAGAGAAAAGAGGAAGATCGAGGACGGTGCTCTTACACTTCCTAGAATTCAAACTCCCAACCTTAGGGTTGAGGTAATGCTTTTGCTTCACATTTGGAGTTTGTTTACATTATAGATTGTATTGTGGTTAGCTTGCATATCTAAACCACTACTCTACTTGTAAATCCTTGGAGAACACTCTCTATGAGACATTGACTTATTTGAGCTTCACTTATATTTGCCTACATAGAGGCTTACTTTGTTATGTGATTACTTGTTCTACTTGCCTTCACTAGAGGCATTCACACACTCCCTTTTGCTTTAGTAGAGACTATCCTATTGGTATATTTGTCTATTGAGAGCCACTCTTTACATTGGGACTTAGCTTCCCTTGGTGACCATATTTGCATATTTGAGAGCCACACCATATATTGGGACATCAATCCCTTTGATTGGACCAAATTAATATATCCGGTTGATTGAGAACCATTTTGGTATTTAGTACTTTACCCTTTTGTCAACAGTCAGACTTGCTGTGTGACAAATTGTAAGACCTTGGCTTAGAGACAACCGATGCCGTACTTGCTAGAGACACCAAGCACGTAAATTAAGGTTTACTCATCTCTTGTAATCATTGTGTTGATTAATAAATTGAGTAGTTAAAAGTGAACATGGGCCCTGATGTGGCCGAAACACTATAGATTCTTATGTTGTGGCGTGTGATCTTTGTGTGATTGTCACTTACATTTTCATACTTACAATCATTAGCATTTGAGCACTAAACACTATAATTTAGTTGAATTAAAATTAAACAACACTAATCAACTTAATTAAAATCAAAAGGGTAAATGGAATTAAAAATTCGATTATAACCTATCCACCCCCTCTAGGATTACGTACTTAGAATTTCAAGTTTGTCAAGCTCACCCAAATTTGGCACCACAGATGATGATGGGGAGGTAGCTGTGTAATTTAGACAGACATGACAGGAGAGATTGACAAATTTTGATTATGCTATGGACATTGAATTAACTATTTCAGTTTAGAGGCTTCAATTACTTCAATTTATTTTTCAAATGATGTAATCAGATAATGGATTTTAGTATTTAATTTTTAATTGACGAATTAGTTTATGTCAGACACTTGGTTCAATTTGATGGGAATGCCAGACTATATTTATGGATTTTTACAAGATTATGGTTTATGAAATATGAAATTTTTATACAAGTCAGACTTATGAGAATATAAATGGTTATGTGATTGATGTATTATTCTCCTACGTATGAATGAAAAGAAAAAGCGATAAATTTATACAAGTTATGAATGATTGAATGATAGGTGTTAATGTCATGTGCGAAAATTCATGGCCCAATTGGTAATGGTTTCAGGGTGCCACATTCAATCTCCTCATTTATAACAACAATCCACTGTGTAGATGATAATAGCTTAAAATTGCATAATTATCATAATCAAAATGAGCATTATCACATTTATTTTATGTATATTTATATTAAATTATGT
>JAOXJP010109383.1:0-14154 GCA_025762735.1 Platanus orientalis
TGGTAAAAGTGTGTGAAATTTGAATAGTCCCACATGGACTAGCTCAAAATTTTAAGTGTGTTCATATACACTAATGGAAAACATAAGTTTGGGCCCCAAGGGGCACCGCTGTTTTGTGGATGGGGGAGGACCTAGCCAACTTGGGCCGGGCCTGTATTTAACACACACGTGCGCCAAACCGAACCGAGCTGGGTTGGGTCAATAAGAAAATAATCATTTTTATTTCAGTTTTTTCCATTGTGGGGGTGTGACTATTCGAAATAGGTGTTACAAATATGCCATTTGGAAACACCTATTACAAATAGACACATGGTTATTAAGAGATTGTGTCCCTTACACCTGTTCCCTTGTTCCGAACAGATACCAAAAACTCTATAAATATTAGGTCTCTCATGCTTCATTGTGCATAAGTGTGTGAGAGAAAGTACTGCACGGTTTTGGTTCGCCAGACACAAATCGTAGTGCTACCTCTGTGTGTGCAAATCATTGTATCCTGGGAGATAAATGTCCGACTAATCGTTAGCACCAGTGTGAGGGACGAATTTGTTTTAAGGATATAGTGTCTAACACTAGCCTTGATCTACATCATCTGAATCAAGTGAAGTCGCATCATCCGAATCAAGTAAGTGTTTCAGTTATTATATTTAAGTAACTTTTTTAGTTTATAATAGAATGCACATATATGTAGAATACTAAAATAACAATACCGCATCTACAGAAACTAACAAACTTATAACAAGTGTCCCATCAGAGAGGGTGTCGCAGATGATTTCACGCCAAACTTAGGGGGTGTAGGGGAGTGACTTCAGGGTTTTTATTTAAGAAGGTATTGAGAGGAAGAAGAAAGGTTTGATAGGCAACTTAGGAGGTAAGGTAAGTGATTTTAGGGATTAGAGGGTGTTTTAAGAATAAAGAAAAAAAATTAATTAAATTGTCCACATGGATGAAAGAGAAAGGGATAGGCTACTATTATATATATATATATATGATGTCTATGATGTGTATAGGGATAAAAGTGTCAAAAGAAGTGTTCAGTTCAAAAGTTAGGTACCAAAAAAGAAGCACCAAATTAAAAAACACATCATCATGCATATGTAGTGATCAGTGATCACAAAGGGTCACTCACAATTTTGGTCATAGAACATTTGTGTTCTTCCATTCCACCTGTCCCAACTCCCAATTCACCCCCAAGGATGTCAGGCCGTAAATGTTCCATGACAACAATGACAACAAGTATATTATCATTTATTTTCCTATGCCTAAGAAAAGGAGGAAAATTTCAAGTTGGCGATCATTACAAGTTTAAACGGCTGATCCTCCTGTACGGGCCTTTCCTAGACCACTTTCCATTCTTCTGGGCCGCGAGCAACTCTCGTATAAACGGCTATCGGCACAAGCGCATCTGAGATTTGTTTCTGAACCATTCTTCAATTGAAGCTCCTTCTAATGGCGAGCCTAAAGCTTCTCTTTCTCCTTCTCGTCCTCTTACCGCCGGTGACCATCCTCATCATCTTAATCTTCATCGTCCGGCCGCGGCCCGTCAAGATCCCAATCAAGGGCCGCCACGTCTTCATCACCGGCGGATCGAGCGGCATCGGCCTCGCTCTGGCTCACCAGGCCGCCTCAGAGGGCGCTAAGGTCTCCATCCTCGCTCGCAACCCTGACAAGCTCGAGGAAGCTCGGAATTCTATCCGCCTCTCCACCGGCATCGACGTCGCCGTCTTCAGTGCCGATGTGCGGGATTTCGATGCTGTTCGGAAAGCGATCGATGAGGCAGGTCCTGTCGATGTGCTTATTTGTAATCAAGGAGTGTTTGTTCCTGAAGAATTGGAATCGCAGGATTTGGAGACTGTTAAGTTCATGATCGATGTGAATTTGATGGGTACTTTTCATTTGATCAAGGCTGCGCTTCCTGGGATGAAGAGTAGAGGGGATCGTCGACCTTGTTCGATTGCTCTCATGTCGTCACAGGCTGGACAGGTATGGTGCATTTCTGTTATTTTCTCTCTGTATCTGTGATGATTTTTCATGAGTAATTGCGAGTTCGGATATTCTATGAGTGTGATGAGTTTGTTAGATTTGAAATTTGTTATCTTGTTTGTATGTAAAAATGTGTTAATTTTGCGGAAGTCTGCAACGTTTTGAGAATCTAATTGTATTGAGATAATCAGATATTTGAATAAGTCTGAAAATAATTTGAGGGTGTAATACAAATGCATTAAAGATCTCATTTATACTTCAAGGTTCCTGCTTTGTAGTTTATGGTGGAGGTACAAGCCCTTGGAATGGACTAGCTCTTTAAAAAAAATGGTGGAAATAGTTTATCAATTTAGTACTTGGTGTTATTGCATCCATATTGTCTTCCCCCCCCCCCCCCCCCTTTCTCTCTGAGATCAAGTATCTGTTAATAGAAATGCACTCTATCTTGTTGACCTGTTTACAATGATTTCTGTTTTTATTGACTGGAATTTGTGTTTCCTTCTCCTTTTAGGAATTGGGTTGTTTGTGTTTACTTTAATCTTACTTCTAACCAGTAAAATTTATTGAGAGATTCTGTGTGGTGATTTATTCATTTATTTTTATTTTTGAGAGAGAGAGAGAGAGAGTTGTGTTTCATTAAATTCTTACCCCTCTTTGCTAAGCTGGACGAATTCATTCACATTACAGATTTGAAAGCTTTTGGGATGGAATTGATAGGCCCCGTAGCAGTGTAATTATTCTTTTGTTGGTTCTTCTTGAGAGTTATAAGTCAGACCTTAGCGTGCCCCCTTTATGTGCATTTTTAATTATGATTATCACATGTTCTCTGCAGTCCTGTGGACTGATCTACTGTTTTGAGTACTGTAATGAATTTTTAGATTCTTTCTCCTATCTTTGGAACTTCTCGGAATCTCTTTCTAAGCCCTGTGATAAAATCTTTATTTGGAAATATTTTCATGGTAGGTGGGCATTTACGGTTACACAGCTTATTCAGCTAGTAAATTTGGCCTTCGGGGGTTGGGAGAGGCATTGCAGCAGGAGATCATTGCAGATGACATTCACGTTTCACTTATATTCCCTCCCGACACTGAAACTCCAGGATTAGTGGAAGGTTTGAAATCTGACCTTGAGCATTTTTCCCCCCTATTGTCTGTTCTTATTTATTAAAGAAAATGCAAATCTTTTAATGTAATAATTTTGAAAATATGCTTCCAGAATTTCCGTATACTTTAAATTTGGGAGTCCATGTGCTGGGAAACCATTTGTATTATACATTGTTTGGGAGCTATTACAATTTTCCAATAGATGAAGTCTGTTCTACTAATGGCACAGGAATACATGTAATGCACATATAATAGATGAGATCCACTATAGAATCCAAATCCAGAAAATTGCCTTCTTTTTTCTTTTCCAGTGTGAGTTATGTTATGACATAACTTATAGCATGATGTAAAAAATAAAATGTCTATGCATGTATATACATTTCCATTAAATTTGCAAATTTTACCTTATAAATTACTCTGATTTTTACCAGTAAAAAATTATTATTATCCCATGCATATACTATGCAATTAAAGGTTCTGTCACTGGTCTTGTGGTTTTGAACTAGTTGTGCATTTTTTTCTTGATCGATTTTAATAACATTTTGAACAAAATTTTGCTGCTATGATTCCCAAGAAATTTATTTCAGTTTTATTATATGACTTTTATGATACTTAATTTGGTTTCACAAAAAAATTGCCATTATTGCAGAAAACAAGAGGAGGCCACAGCTCACCAGTATCATTGCAGCCTCCTCTGGTGCTATGAAGGCTGATGAAGTTGCCAAACGAGCTTTAAATGGCATAAAATCTGGAACATTTATTGTTCCTTGCAACTTTGAAGGATTCTTTCTGTCTATAGCAACTGCTGGTTTATCACCACAGAGATCACCCCTGATTGCATTTGTGGAGGTAGTTGCTGCTGGTTTCTTGCGGATTGCAGCTCTGTTTTTCCAGTGGACTTGGTATGGAAGTATAGAAAAGTGGCATGCTCAGATGAATAGTAAGTGTTCTATTAAATGCTTTCCCTGTTTCGGAGGGGGGTGTTCATGTTTACTGCTTGAAACTAATTTTTTCTTTAGTGTTTTAACTTTTGAGATATGGGTGCCAACGCCGCTGTGCTTGAGTGGCTGTGGCCAGTCTTCCATTTGGAAGACTGAGGGTCAAATCCCTTCATATGCACTACACTGTGGAGTAGTCAGTTCTGGCTCAGTCTGGGTCCTGCCTTGTGCGGTTGTCAAAGATGATATAGGTCCAAGTGGCCAGACCAAAAAGAAAAACTTTTAAGATATGGGTGATACCAAATGGTAATGTACATGTGAAACCCCTTTTGAACAGAATGACTAGCTATGCAACATGATTATAAGACCTAGTTAAAGATCACTGTTAAATTTTCACTAAGAAACAGGTTTTTATGATGCATCTGGTCATGTAAACCTTTTACCAGAACAAATTCTATAATTGCAATGTTGTTTTAAAGTTTTATTATTCTGAACTTAAGAAAGCTTTAGCCAACTACTTGGAATCAGCTACATGAATCCTGTTCTGTCATTCCCCTTATAATCTCGAAACAATGAATTTTCAGGACTCATGTGGCTAAAGATTTATGCTGGCTGTGACCCTGGCACAACCCACCTCTGTTAAGCTATATTGTTCAGAATGAATTTTATTTTCTTTCTGATTTTCTAAATTAAGGTGCACATTTAAACTCCATTAGTGTTTTTATGGATTGATCTTTGTGGAACATGAACAGTTTTTGGCTGGTTGATTCTAGGTACAGAAAACAAAGTATTCAAGCATTCTGTTTGTCTTTTTCTCAATCATGTTGAATGTTGTTAAGCTGTTCATCTCTTGGAATACATTCCCAGTTACCCATATCATTCCATGTTCTAAATGAAGTACCACTCTATAGTTGGTTTAGCTGTTTACCTTCGCTTTTGCTTCTATGTAAGTGTGGGAGACTAAGACAAAGAATTTCCTGAATTACTATTTATCTTGGAATGCATCTCCATGGCCAAGTGAAATTATCTCTTTAGCAATAATATTGCATTTTTATAGTCCCTTCAATCAATAGAGCTACCCAGGGATCTCCAAATAAAGCTTCATGGATTAGAAAGGCTCCACACAGCCATGTCACCTTTTGTTTGGACTGAACTATGAACACTCCAGCGAAGGAAATTTCTTTTTAAGACTATAGGATTAGACACCCCAATCTAATTGAGATGAGGAAGTTTGTTGAGATCGAATTGAAATCATTTGAGATTCAGACGGATTTTATTGGCAAGGCTGCTGCTGTTCTAATCATCAGCGTGGAAGGGGTTTCTTGGAAAAAATTATGTTTAAGTGTGCATTGGTGAAATGGATGTGTGATTGCCTGCGTAACACTGTGAGATGACTGGAATCGGAGAAGTTTTCTCACACCAAAGATGAAGGTGGCCAGGTCATCCTGATACAAATAAGGTGGAATCAGAGGGGCAGATTTGTAGAGGTCTCAACCAACCTTGGAGCAGTCGGTGTCGCAGGATTATCATTCTGGAAGAGTCTTAGAGAATGGGATGGCTGAATCTGGCAACGGTGCTGGAAATTTACTTTGTAGGCCCCGACAATCTGAAGACAACTTATGTGTATCGTCAAAGGAGGGATGATTTCCCAATACTCCCACTAGGGAAGGGGAATAGGTATTCTATCCCTCTTAGAAACAAGACTAAGGAAGAGAGCGAATTTTTCGCTCGGTGGTCCATGACGATCTATATTGAGAGGGTGAGTTCATCTCTCACTTGGGTGGAGATTGTTGTGTCTGTTAGAAATGTTCTTCGAGGAAGTGAGCCGATTAGAGTAATCCCCCTTGCATCTGATCGTCGGCTCTTCTTTGGGAAATCATGGAAGGAGACGAGATGAGTTGATGCGTTTGGGTCCAAAGTGATCGATCAGGGAAATCTCATATTTCACATATGGGCTCCGGCTTTAGGGAGGTTTTGCTTGCCTCAAAACCCTTGTGCGAGATGAATTCGGGTTAGGTGTCTCCTGCTTCTCCAGTGGATGTCATCACAATTGGAAGGCATCAGTAAGGCTTGTGGTGGCCGTCTAGAAATCGATCCCCTCATGAAGGACCTTTAAAATTGTCGTTGGGCTCGTCTAAAATTTTTTCCTGTGGATCCAGGTGATATCTCTTGGAGATTAAGGGTTTGGGATCAAGATACATCATATTTGGTCGTGGTGGTGTTAGAAGATGGCCTGGAGGGATGCATCGCATAGAAGGATGACTGCTCCATTGGAATGGGAACTCTAGTTGAGGACAATAGAGGTGATTGCAGAATACCATGGGTGGAGGTGGTTTCTGGTTTTGGAAAACCAGGGAAGATGTATGACAAAGAATATTTGAATTTGAAATTTAAATCGCCGGATGGTGTTTATGGTTCTGACAATACCTATCTCAGCGAGCCTTGGTTGATTGAAAAGGAATTGGAGAATGACCACTTAACACCCCTTCATTTAGGCATAAGAAATGGGTTAATAAGTCTTTTGAGGTTCAATTGATTGGTGGACCTAAATTTACTTCACCTACACCGATGGTACAGAGGTCCTTGATTTTGTCAATAGGAAGAGTAGGGCATTTATGTATTTTAGTATGGGAAAAGGGGTTAATTTTGGCCACCCAAAAAACACCCTCGATAATTTTGTTAGGAAGCAATCTTGTCCATTTGATCAAAAGGAAGAAGGGAAATTTATTTATGGGCCAAGTGTTAGAACAAAAGACTGGGTCTTATCCCATTTTGGCCCATCTCTGGGCTCGAGCCATGAAAGATAGACTCATGATGACCATCCTCCTCTTGAAAAACATAAAGGAGCTCAATCACAGGGAAGATTTGAAGGAACATTGGGGATGGGAAAATCATCACATGATGCAATTGTAGAAATAAGGGACTCAGGGACGAGATCTTGTATAGAGTTAGGGGAAGAAAATCCTTCGTTTTCTATCGATAAAAATGCCCTGGTGGTGAAGGAACCATGTCGGGGTTCGGTGAGTTTCTTAGTGATGATGGGGGAATGGAAGATTGGGAGGCCGAAAGCTTAGGTCATACGGTGATTAACTCAATTTGGGAGGATTGTCGATTTTATCCAAATATTTGGGAAGGAAGGTGCTTCATGGAGGACACCGGAGATAAGGTCATGTAGTAGACAATTGAACAAAAGAATTGACAAGTGGGTTGATCGAGTTCGACACCCTAACGAAAGCAAGAGAGATTGGATCTCTTGGGTCCTTTGCCTTCTCTTTCAGTAAATTGGGTAAAAGTCAAAAAAGACAATGAATCCAGGGCCCTGGTGGTGGCGGTAGAAGGGGAGAATAGGATTTTATAGGTTTCTAACTGGGTTTCCACCAAATTGAAGCGGTAAGTAAATTTCAGGGTTTGTCGTTTGAAGGTCATGAACATGAAGCTTGGGTTCTTTTTACCACTTTGGAAAGGGAAGGGTCAGTGAGGGTCAAAAAAGATTCAATGTTAGAAGACAGAGAGAAATGAGGAAGTTAGAATGCAGAGTGAATTATGAAAGGCATGGAAGTAGTGTGGGGTCCTTTGAGGTTTTTGATTTAGTAGTAGCTGTTCTGTCTTTGGGTTGCTCTAGTTGCTCATGACGATCTCAATCCTTTCCTTGAATGTGGGGCCTGGGTAATCGTGATAAGAGGGTGGTTGTAAAAGAAGTTGTTGGTTCTTGTAAAGCTGATATCGTGATCTTGCAAGAAACTAAAATGGGTCATGCTGATCAAAATCTTTTCAGAGATGTTTGCCCTTTTCATTTCAGTGATGGGGTTTGTCTTCCATTGGCGAGCGCTACTGAAGGCATTTCGATCATCTAGGACGAAGGATGATCAAAATGGAGGAATCCTAGGTTGACTCTTATTTCGTTTCTTTAAAAGGCAAGCTTCGTGGGGCAAACGGGAGTTGGATGATTACTAGAGTTTATGGCTCAATGGATGGAAGCCTTTTTTCAAAGCTTCCTTAAGGAATTGAGAAGGGTCCATGATAGATGGTGAGGGGCTTGATACATTGGGGGCAATTTTAATGAAGTGCTTGACCCTGCTGAGAGAAATGTTGGAGGCAGGAGATCTAGAGTCATGTGGGATTTCTTGGAATTCATTGTAATAAGGGACTGAGGGATCTTCCTATAGCGGGCCTTTGATTCACATGGACGAACATGCAAGAAATGCCAAACTAAGCAAACTAGACAAATTTCTCTTATCTTTTGAATGAGATACAATGTTTCCTTTTATGAAGGGTGAATCTCTCTTAAGATCGGTGTCTAATCATGTGCCTATTTTGTTTAATGAAAAATTATTGAATTCCGATTTGAGGCCATTTAAGTTTGAAAACATGTGGTTGCAACAGCCAGGTCTTAAGATGTGATAGAAGGTTGGTGATTGCAATTCCAAGTGACTTGAAAATCAGGGCAGCAACTTAAACTCAAATTGAAGCTCCTTAGCGACAAACTTAAAAGTTGGAATAAGGAGGTTTTTGCAAGTGTAGAAGAGAAGAAAAGGGACCTTCTCAAGCTTAGATGGTGGGACTCCTTGGAGGAGCAACGTGGCCTCTCTAGGGAGGAATTTTTCATGCAAAGATGTGGCTAAGCAAGAATTTAAAAGGGCGGTAGTTTTTAAGGAAATTAAATGGAAATAGAAATCTAAGTCTAGTGGCTTAAATCAGGGGATGATAATACAAAATTTTCCACAAGGTTACCTCTACAAGGGGAAATCACAACTTTATTGCTTAATTACAAATTGGGGAAGATATGGAGGATAGAGATATCATCAAATCTAATGTGGTGGACTTCTTCAAAAATTTGTATGCAGGTCCGAGGGTTTTTAGGCCGTCTCTTGATGGGTTAGAGTTTAATTTCCTTGATGATTCTCAAAGGGATTGGTTAAAGATGTCTATAAATGAGGGGGATGTTAAGTTAGGAAGCAAAGACACTCCAAAATCCTCGGCATGTCCGTGTCCGACACGTATCGGATACCAACACTCCAAGGATACTTCTACATGTGTGTCCGTGGCATGTTAGAGAACTTTTTTTTTTTTTTTTTTGACATGTTCATGACATGAGATTTTAGAGAGTTTGGTAAAATAGCTTAAAGAATGGGGGTTAATTAAAGAAATACCAAAAAAATGATATTATAGTAAATACAAATAAGAAAAATAATAATAAGGGAAATGGGGAGGCATTGGGCTACAAAACCGACGACTCTAGCAAAAGAGAGAAGAAGGAAAGAAGAGGAAAAGAGGAGAAAGAAGGAAGAGAAAAAGAACAAGGAAGAAAAAAAAGAAAATGATAGGGATACAGTCCATGGAGAAACACAACACATAGTTCTTTTTTCTCTTAGTTTCTTTTTCATTTTTGTTGTAATTTTTTTTTTAATTCTTAGTACTTTGTACTCTAAAGACTATGGCTCTCTTTGGCATGCAATCTTGAATTATGATCCATCATTAGATCGTGATTGGATGTTAGCTTCCATCCATTTGTATGTACTATGGGTCAAGATCTCTTGACCGAGATCCTATTTTGGTCCCATTTGGGTTCACGGTGAAATTTGCAATTGAAGATCCATCTGATCGCAATTCAAGTTGGAAATGCGTTAAGTGATTAAAAATCATGTGTTAAAAAGAGGGTTAATTTAGTCTTTTGATGCGAAAACATAAACCCCTCTCATTCCTTCCTTTTTACTCGCTCATTCATTCACGGGGCTCTTCACGTTTAAGGAAAAATCCTCTTCGTCAAGCTTCTCTCATCCTTCTTAAGTTCAATCGAGGTTTCTGCTGAGACAAATCGAAGAAAAATAAACAAAAATTACAAGAGAACAAAGAAGGACAAAGATTTACCAAAAAGAAAAATGAAAAAATAGAACAAAGGAATTGCAAGTTTGCTACGATTTCATTAATTTTTTCGTCCTTTTTTTTTCCATTGATAAACCTGGGTATTAATTTATAAGAATTAATCGTGTGGAATTCTCAAACCTATAGTTAATTTGATGGTTTATTTCCTCTTAACGTGAGTGATGTTTTATTTTAAATTAGGGTTTCAATCGATAAGGTCTACTTAACCTATTGGGAATCATGGGATGAACCAGGATGCTGTAAATGCTCTGGCTCATGCTCAAGATATACAGGAGTTCTATGCATCCAGTTGGTCAAGTGGGTTTATTCTCTTATGGAATTCACTCTCATCACCTATAAGTTCCAAACTAGTGAATGCTTCACATCCAAATACAATAGAGACTTGTTGGTCTGAGAACAATGGGCAGGTAGCAAATAGTTGGATAGATGCCAGGATTCAGCAATTGCACCTTGAAACAAACAAGCAGAAAAGAGAGTTAGATGTTAACATGTCTTTTGGTCACTGATAAGGTAGTTCTACAATAGATGGAGAAGTACAAACCTTTATGGAAGCCAAGACCAATGTTTTTAAAGAGAACCAAGCGATAGAGTTGCTGCCCACAGTTTTTAGGTTTTATTTTAGTGTTTTCTTTATGTTTTATGAGGATTTTAATAGTGAATTTAATGTAATAAGGCCATTAGATCCAAGTTAGAAAGTTGGTAGGGAGTTCGAATTAGTTTAAAAGAAGTTTAGGAGTATTTTTATGTTTTTCAGATCTTTTTTGGGTTTTTTGGGCTAACTATGCAAGGGATGGGTATTTTGGTCAAATTCGGTCAAATTTCGTTTTTTTATTATAAATAGGTCATAAAGACCTCTTTTATGACTAGTTGAAGAAAAATTATGAATTAAAGTTGTTTGAAGCCCACGGTTTAGCTATATCTCTATACCTCTTACAGTTATGTGAATTCTTCATATTTTCTTATTCTTTATTCTTTTGTATTTTTACATTAATATCTTTTTATTCATTTGTTTCTTGCTTCTTTTTAATTCTTCTCTTTGGATACTTTTCTCTCTTGAATTAGCTAATACCTAGTAAACGTCTTCTCATATTATTTTACGGTTTTTTCAAAAGGACTCATAAATTAGTTAGGGCATTTCAAAGGCTTTCTAATTAATTTAAGGCTTCTCTAAACCCTAGCATAATCCCTATCACTTAACCTAATGCTTTGAAATCATTCATAATCTTATAGGAATCCATCTCTTGGATATCCTACATCATATTTAGTATCAGAGCTTAAGTTTTCCAATTAATTTCATTAGTTGGGATCCTTTGATTAAAGCCAAAATTGTTTCCTCTACCCGAAATTTGTTTCCTCCTTGATTTGATAAATTTTGACAATTCTTTATCTTTTGGATTTTAGGGTTCTTCCAAAAAATGTCTAATTTAATTTATGGCTTAGTCCAAGGCTTCTAAATAATTTTAGGACATACCTTAAATTGAGTTGAATACATCTTTGAGTTTTTCTTGGTTTCCCTAATCACTGTAGGCATACCCTAAATTGAGTTTCATACATCCTTGAGTTTCTTTTGGTTTCCCTAATCATTTTAGGCATACCTTAACATTCTTGAACTTCACCAAAGTCCTTTTTCAAATAATATTAGAGCTCCCTAATATTCTTTTGGGGTTTTTGAAAGGGTTTCCCTCACCCTGAAATTTCTGAACACCCTAGATCTTTGGTAAAAGTCCTTAAATATCAAAGTTCATACTACAACTACATTGTCTACTATTGTGGATGAGCATACAACATTGATTCAGGCTACTAGGCAGGAATGAACCCAATTGACAGCTAAAGTTGTCATATTGAAAACTAAAATAGATATACAGTTTAAGCAGCTCATGGCAGTCATTAAAGTAAAGGAAAAAGAGCCAGTGCAAGGAGCAGGGTCTTCTAATTCCAACCTAGAATCAAGCCTATAGAGTGAGATTCTCATTCAGACTCCCATTCAAACTACTCCCCTTAATAAACAACAAGAGATGACACCGCCTAGACAAGAGTCAGTACACAGAGAGAAGACTTAACATAATCCCATATATTCTGAGGTTGATAGACACATCAGAGTAGATGTGCTTGATTTTGATGGTGAACAAGGTGTGAATACTTTTCTAGATTGGAAGGATATGGTCAAATCTTTCTTTAAGACGTATGAAGTTTCTGAGGTGCAAAAATTCCAGTTTGTGGAGTCCAAGTTTACGGGTACAACTTGGATTTGGTGGAACACTTACAAGAAGGGTATGTCTAAGTTTGGTAATAGAACAGTGACAACTTGGGGTGAGATGAAAGTGGCTATGAAGAAAAGGTTTGCTCCTAGGGAGGCAGGGATTACAAGCTGAGAGCTCAAATGCAGTTTTCACAACTCAATCAGGGTAATTTCAATGTTAGTGATTACATCAGACAGTTCCAACACTTTACCGCTAGATCAGGCTTCAATTGGACTGCGAAGGTCCTTGTGTCTATGTATAGACAGGGTCCCCATTCGTAGGTTTCACAGAGTATTTGTTATTAGTATTATTTTTCAGTTGATGGGGCTATTCAGACAACCCAGTATTTTGAGGATACTATTAAGATTCATAGGAAGACTTATGTAGATACCAGTGCTTCTTTGAGCAAACAGACCAGGAGGCTTTAGCAGATCATGATATCTTCTCTGCCCAGGACATCGCGCCAGTTTTCTATCCAGAAGTTTAGAGGGATCCATATCAAAACCAAAGGAAAATCAATGTTATAATTGCAAGAGTTATAAGCATCATAAATCTCAGTGTTCAAGCAAGTTTATGGGCCTTACTGGAAAGCAATCATTAGAGAATGATGAACTGGAAGAAGTATATGAGCTAACTGATGATATGGTTTCAAAGTACGAACGAGAATTAACAGAGGAAGCTTAGGAAAAAGCAACCAGAGGATTTTTAGGATTGATGCACCCCATGTTCATGATGCAAAGGATTTGTCCAATGCTAACAAAGCCGACGTAGAAGCAATTTTCTTTTTCATGGCAGCCGGCACCACATGATGGACCAAGAATCCTTGGACCTCCACCCTAACTCAACGGGGTTAAGTTTTCCAAGAGGAGGGAAATTGATGAGGTATCTCTACAGTGAATGGATAAGTACAAGCCTTTATGGAAACTAAAACCAAGGTTTTTTATGAGAACCAAGCGATAGAGTTGCTGTCCATAGTTTTTAGGCATTATTTTAGTGTTTCCTTTATGTTTTAGGAGGGTTTTAGTAGTAGATTTAATGTAATAAGGCCATTAGGGCCAAGTTAGAAAGCTGGTAGGGCACTAGAATTTGTTTAGAAGAAGTTTAGGAGTATTTTTATGTTTTTAAGAATTTTTTTGGGTTTTTTTTTTGCCTGACCGTACAAGAGAGGGGTATTTTGGTCAAATTTCATTTTTTTATATATTATAAATAGGTTATAAAGACCTTGTGTACGACTAGTTGAAGAAAAACTATGAATTGAAGTTGTCTTGAAGCTCACAGTTTGGCTATATCTCTATACTTCTCACGGTCAAGTGAGTTCTTCATCTTCTTCTTATTCTTTTCTATATTTACATTAATCTCTTCTTATTCCTTTGTTTCTTGCTTCTTTTAAATTCTTCTCATTGGATACTTTTCTCTCTTGAATTAGCTAATACCTAGTAGACGCCTTTTCATATTATTTAGGGTTTTTTCAAAGGGTCTCATAAATTAGTTAGGGTTTTTCAAAGGCTTTCTAATTAATTTAAGGCTTCCCTAAACCCTAACACTTAACCTAAAGCTTTGAAATCGTCATTATTCTTATAGAAATCCATCTCTTGGATATCCTACATCAGTCACCCTAGTTGACGGGCGTTAGCTGAAAGGAATGACAACAAATGGTTATTGATGGACCTGCATCAGAAAATGGAGATGGGTGACAGTGTTCCACTACAAAAATTAGAAATTTTCTAACTCAAGCTCTTCAGACCATTCATTCAATCTCCTTACAAAGCAACAAGCTTCTAAACTATTTTTTTGCATAAGCCATAAAGGCGTTATGGTTCTAACTGAGGCAATGCACTGCAAGATCGGTTAATAAATGTGGGCATGGATGAGCAGTCTAGTGGTCTAGAAGGCAGTGAACATTTTTCATTTAGATCTAATTTTGGAACTTTCATTTAGGGGTGGCAATGTTTGACATGACCCGTGAACCCAACTCAAACCCAACACGAAATAACCGGGTTAGGGTTGACT
>JAOXJP010109394.1:0-14153 GCA_025762735.1 Platanus orientalis
CATCCGAGTAGTCGTCCGAATTCAATGTTGAAGATTCGATCAAAAACCCGTTGGCAATCCTCATTCCGGGGAGTCTTTTTCAAGGAGTTTGAATATCGCTTTTACGGAGTTTATACACCAAGAAGAAACAATTCTTGCAATTACAAGAACCATTGCAATTATGTCCAATGATTCTTGCTCATCTGAATTCAAATTCTCGTTTTCTGTATCTGAATAGTCATCCGAATTTGATTCTTCAGCATCCGAATTCGATTCTTCATCATCCAAATTCATGTGCTCTTCTTCTCCATCAGCTGTGTAAAATGAGTCATCCGATTCAGAACTTTTTGTGTCTTTCGAATTAGACCCAACATCTTCCACCTTGTCCATTATGATGACAATAAAATGCACCTTATTGCTTCCCTTATCGATAAAGCACGTAGTATTAATACTTTCACAGTCTTACCTCTTCCATGACCGATCTATCAGGAAATTTGTGAAATATCAATTCCTCTCCATCATCTCGGTCCTCTCTTACCAAAGTCTGGAATTGTTTTCCCAAATGGAACCCATCAAGAATATGCTTACCATATCTCTATTGAGCATCAAAACCTTTACTAATTTTCCTACGATCTTTGATTCCTTCAACGGAAAATACACCATGGTATCAAGGTATTCCCTTAACCCGCTGAGATCTCTCCTAGACAAGAGATGATTCTACATATGAAATCTAGAAATAGATCTCAAGATTAAGCTCTCCAAGCCGGTACAGACAACAGCAACGGCAAACGAGTGAGGAGAGAACAGAGAGAAAGGGAAATTAGGGCTTAGGGAGAGAAAGGGTAATAGTGATCGAGAGAGCTGATTTCTGGAAAACAGAGGGATGGCTGAAGGTTGAGCGATGTCATGGTTAGGTAGAGAAGAAGAGAAATCAATGTTCTTTATCCTAATCCTGAACCTTGATTAGATAACAGTAAATGAATAATAAAGTTAAAAGAATGAGACAAGGCTCTTGAGAAGATGAAGACAAGCTAGAGAAGGGAAAAGGGCAATGTAATCCCTGTGTTGAATGAATGAAAAATTAAAGAGTGCTGAGAATAAAAGTGCCAATCTTGTGGTCTGTTGTATGTACAAGAAGGCCGTTTTGGGAGCTAATTTCAACAGCTATAAATTTGTAAAAAATGAGGTAATTAACGGTTAAGCCAATTAAACTATTCCTTCTATACCCTTAACCCACCGAATTCCCTTTCCTATTCCATCTCCATCACTCCTAATCTCTCTCCCCCAGTCCATCCTTTTTTTGAGTCCTTTCCTTTTTCTTTTTTTCTTTTTTTTAACATTCTTTATCACAAAATTCGGTGATCTCTATCATGCATTTGTCTACCAGCCTCTCCTTGCTATTATCCCTGTCCCATAACCTATCGGCAGATTCATTAGAGAGGACCCTCCTGTTTTCACCATCAAGAACCCAAAACCAAAACCATCTGATTAGAACCCTGCAGCTCACTTAAACCATAACTTTCCTTTACAGCCATCAATTTTTGTTTTTTTTGAGTTAAAGCAATTAAAGAATAATACTTCTAGAAGAGCTTCAACGCCCCTCTCTCTCTCTCTCTCTCTCTCTCTCTCTCTCTCTCTCTCTCTGCATTTGAATCAATCTTTTATCTAAATCACCCACCTGGGTTACTAGTTTGTCTCCAAGACTGTAAAAGATTTTCACCATAAGTATAGAAAAGAAGCAAATATTCTCTTCTCTTCTGTAGGCTCCATTGTACTTTGGCCTTGCTATTGTCTTTTCTTGTGTTGCAGGTGGGAAATTTAAATTGAAATCAAACTTGGGCATTCCATGAATTTCAAGTTTGAACCTTCTTTCCTCCTCACAAGGACTCTGCTTTTCGGGTCATGGCCTCTGACCGGCCTTTACTGATCCTCTCACCTCAAACTCCCACCACCCAAAACCAGCTTTTCTCAATACCCACCTCCTCCAATATCTCCAAAGCCTCTCGCCGGGACTCCATTTCATCTTCCGGGATGGATCAACAAAACCCACTTGAGAACTCCTCTCTTCCAGGTTCAGTATTAAAATCCCCTTCTTTGCAAAGCCTTTCGTCTATCCATGGTAAGTACTTATCATAAATAAAATAAAATAACCATGGTAGGTTTGAGTTGAACCGATATCTGAACTTCAACTGCACATTTTCAGTTTTTTTTTTTTCATATGTCAACGACAAAAAATCTTTTGAACCGATATCTGAACTTTAACAATCTGGAGAGGATCAATGGGGGCATGGAAGTAGGGATTCAGTTTCCTATTATATCATATAATTGATTTAGGGTTTAAAAAGTAATTAACAATCATTAAAAACCGATATCGGAAATAGTTATTTTTACCTCGTTATTTGGCAAACCCTATTTCTTCTTCTTTCTCTTTATTCTCTGGTTTTCTTCCCATGGTATTTGTTGTTCTGAGTTTTCTGGATTCAAGAATCCTAATAACCGGGTTGATATCCCTGTAAACCCTAATAACCCACCTCCAGATCATTTCTCTATAAGTTTTGAACCTGTAAACCCTGTAGCCCCTTCCCCTAAACGTTCTTCACCTTTTCCCCACTGATATCAACCCCTGTTACCTGTGAGGCAGGCATCTTCTAGACCTCGAAAGAGACCAACTTCAAATAATGAAGAATAAAACAGCTTTCAAGTAATCAATATAGAAAAATATCCATGTCAGAATCATATCATCAATCCAACAATTGAGTTTCTTTTAGACATCTAAATCAGCTAAAACACCTTACAATCAAAAGATGCAAACATAAATAGCACGCCTTCAACCAAACTGGTGTAGCACCCCATGTCAAAATGCTCATAAACATCCAAATTTTAAGCTTCTCACACACATCTAGCCAGACCCGACCCACTTCAATTTATCTACCTCATACCAGCTAACTTACAAATTCCAATAGTTTCTCTTTACAATTCACATTGAGATCCAATGCAAACAGGACCTTTTTCTAAATTTCATTAAATAAACACAATATAAATCCATTTTCCAATTTCATCAATAAACCCATCATCCTACAAAGAACTAAAACCAAGCACAAGGTGGTGACTTACAGATGGCTAGCAGATATATTTGCAAACTGTCATTGCGTCCATACTCCAGCTAAAAGACTGAACCCATGTGGGGTCGTGAAAGAAACCTGTTTCAGTTTTAGTAAAGAAAAGCCATTCCCGTTGATTAGAACCAAAAAGAAAATATAAAGAACAATTGGTAAGAAACCATAGCAAGAAGACATGGCCTTTGCGGTTTGGAGTTTCTTCCTTTTCCATCTTCATAATTCTTGGTCTTTCCCTTCCATTTTTTGTGATCTTATCCATGGCTGGGGGAACCATGGGTTGGAGGGCCTTCCGGCTATTATCTGGTCATATCTTCCGGGGGTGGTTTGTTGGGGTCTTTGGAATGAGAAGAATTCCAGAAGTTTTGAGGGGAAGGCTAGGGGTTTGGAGGAGGTTTTGCTCTATATTCATAGTTCTTTGCTTGAGTGGGTGGCTCTTTGGCCGGAGTTTGAGGATTTGGCTTGGGATTTGTTGTGGAGACGGGAAGAGTGGTAGCTTTGTGGGGTCTTGGGGGTTTCTTTTGTTTCGAGGGTTGTTTTTTTTGTTTTCCTTCTGTCTGGCTTTCAGTTTGTTTTGGTTGTCACTTTCTTGGTGATGAGCCGACTTTTGTTTTTGCGTTTCGTTTCAGCTTCAGATTTTCAATAAATTTATTTTTGCCTCAAAAAAAAAAAAAAGACATTGGTAATAAAGGCTTTGGTACAGTCAAACATATACAAAAAGATGGTATCTTCTTCCTTCGTGTAAGTTCATAAATGATAAAACCACAATATAGCTACATTATAGCAAGTAAATCACATTTATTTTTAAGATGTAATTGAATGTGTTAATTAGCAGAAAAGGTGAAATTTTCTGAGTGCCTTTATAAGCAAGAATCTATTACTAACCTGTGATACTGTATCATCAAGAGCCGCCCTTTTCAAAAGCTCGATCAGTCTCTCTTGTTGGAGCCCAAACAATAAGCTAAAAGACAGCAAACACAAAATTTGAACCACTTCCTCCAAATTCAGTTATATATATATATATATATTAACTCCTTACTCCTTACAGCAGTATTAAGGAAAGTGTACACAAATGGTTCATGCAAAGGCATACTCCCAATATGCACAAATGCATGTATGCCTACATAATTGTGTACATACATATGTAGAGATTATATGCACAACTATAATTTGTACATATGTTACATATACATCACACCCTTACAGCAGTATTAAGGCAAGTGAACAAAAATGGCTAATGCTAAGGCACACTGCCAATATGCATAAATACATGTATGCCTACATAATTGTGTATATACTACATATATACATAGAGATTATGTGCACAACAATAATTTGAGCATATACACCACAATGATAGACATGTTTGGCAAAGAAATTTCAAAGGTCTGAGACTAATAAAGTGTTACAAGCTTGTTAACATGACCACAAACACATGCAAGGGCTGATATTCATACAAATACAGGACTCATCCTCTACGACACCTGGTGGTGAGTCAGGCGTAGGCCAAGGCACAAAGGGGGGTGGGGCCCTGCAAAAAGTATATGGACCCCATGAGGCCGGATTTGGTAAGACAACTTAGAGAGTGTCTAAAATCGGAATGACATTAGGGCTGACACATCAGTGCAGAATAAGTGAAATACACTTTTTGGGAAACACTTTTCACTTTTTGGCACTGATTTGTCGGACCCGATGTCATTCCAACTTTAGCCACTCTCTAAGTTGTCTTACCCAATCCAGATATGGGCCCCACCCCCTTTGTGTCTTGGCCTACGACTGGCCCACCACCAGGCGTTGCAGAGGATACTGGTCCTCAAATACCAGCATCCTTTTAGTGACAAGCATGTCGTACGACCTAAGAGCAAATGGAGGAAAGCCATGTGCCAAACCAGTTGGTCAATCTGTGAGCACTCCCTAACAAATGGACTGCTCCCAGTAAAGCCTGCCACGCTCCATCAGCAACAGGTGGACACATGTCACAACCAAGTACCAAAAACAATAGTCTACTAGTCCACTAGTCGTCATAGACTCTTGCAACAAAATCAAACAATCGTGAGTTCTTATTGGCATTTGCTCACAGAAAGAACTGAACAGCTATACAAGCACTCTTCCAAATGTCCTTGTGGAAGGCCGAAGAAGCACCTCCTAACATGTGCTCGTGAAGGAAAAGTTAAACAATAATTAACAGTTCACAGAAGGCTTACCGTTAGCGTCCTTGGTGGCGCGGGTTCAAGTCACGGAAACAGCCTCTCCAGAAATGGGGGTAAGGCTGTGTACATCTTCCCCTCCCCAGACCCCGCGTTAGCGGAAGCCTCGTGCACTGGGCCGCCCTCTTTAGTTTCCCTCTTAAATGGAAGAGCGCTAGGACCTTACAAAATGAAAGTTGAAGAATTGGTAGATTATATTCAAATCTTTGAATTAAAGTTAAAACCTGTTAAAGAGAATATAGCTCTTAAAACATCCAAAGAAAAATTCTAGAGAAGATAAAAATATTGATGAGGAAATTAAAAGAAGCTTATTAAAAGAAATAAAAAGCTTCAAAATGATGTGCAAGAACTTAAAAGTAATATTAAAATTTTAGAAGAGAAAAACATAGATCACTTAGGATTATTGCCCAAGGAGAAGATAAATTTTAAAATACGCTAAACTTACAAAAACATAAGGGTGACATGCATAGAATGGTTATGGAACCAATGCCTCAAAGACAAACAAGACTCTTTATAATAGAATTGGACCAAAAAAATGCTCCTCATGAAGAAAAATTCCCAACTCAAATGGGTAAACATAAGATGGTAAAAAGAAATTCAAATTTAATGCCTCATATTCCAAAACACGCATTGGGTGTTGTTGACGCATGTGCATCATTTTTCAATTCATGGACAAGTATGGAAGACTCAAGCCTTTGAAGACCAAGACTCAAACATTGAAGTCCAAGACACATGATGGGTTTCAACACCCAAAAAGGTAAAGGCATGCATGTAGCTCAGTAGGGTGCATGTAGAGTGGACCAAAATGTGCATATGCACATGTAGGATGAGCCCCAAGGAGACCCCAGTCCATAGGGGCTAAGATTAGATCACATGAGGAAGAGTAGGAAAAATCCTGCTCGTGATCAATCACAAACCCCATGATCGATCACACTTAGGGATTTTGATAAAAATCAACTTCCTGAATGATGGGTGTGATCCTCATGATCGATCACAACCGAGAGTCATAAACCCTCGTGATTGATCACAAACCTCATGATCAATCACACAGTCTATGATCGATCATGTATGGGTCATAGACTTAAGTCACGAGCAAACCCGTGCTCTGATATGTCCCTACTTAAGTGGGACTCGTAATTGATCACAAACCCCGTGATCAATCACACCTAGGCAAAATGTTTTAACTGCCTCTTTTCCATTTTGAATGAATGGACTATATCTCTTGTCCGTTTGAAAAGATTTCAATCTAAGGATTGTGAGCCTTTTTTGTTCCCTATAAATGACAAAGTTTTCCATTAGGGTAAGCACTTCAAGCAACAAAGAGAGCATTATTTTCTTAACTAAAAGTGAGCCTCCAAGAGAGTAAAACTATTATCACTCCATTGTAAGAGCTCGAAAGCTTGACTGTAACTCAAGAAACTCTCTCTTTCCCTCTCTATTCTAGTTAGCTAGCACTACTATGAGAGGTGTGGTTTGGGGTCTCCCAAGAGGAAACCCCTCTATGATTGGCTAAGCTCAAGAAGCTTAAGAGCCAAAGCTTGAAGAGCTACGGGTGTACTAAGGCAAACCAGCTCAACTAGGAGCACTCCCACTTTAGTAAGAATAGCAACAGCAATCATTCAGTCATAATACTTGTTTTTCCCCTAGCATTCATTTGTATTCATATTGCTTTGCTTTTGCCGGATACACCAAAAATTGACAACACTCGTCGGAGACACCAAGTGTATTGAGAGCTTGTTGTGTGCAAGTAGATAGGTTTTGTAAATTTTGAACCTAGATTGTATTAGGCAATCTAAATGAAATATACATAAGCTCTAGAGTGAGCTTTAGAAGAGTGGATGTAGGCCATCGTGCCGAACCACTATAAATCTCTTATTGTGGATTGTGTGTGTCGCTTACCTCTCTACTCCCTCTTTTATCAATACTCTTGCATTTTACATATTTAATAATATACTTAAGTATACACTTTGTGTCACACACACACTTGGACTAATCTTAAAAGGATTAAAATCTATTAAGAACAATCCCAACAACTTATTAAAAGGGTAGTTAAATTTTCAATATCCTGTTCACCCTCCCTCTAGGATAACCTAATAGGTATTTCAATTGGTATTAGAGCTAGGTTACTCTAATAGGGCTTAACATCCCAAGCTAAATCCTAGCAAAAATCCTAATGGCTAGAGAGGATAATGGTATGTCCATTAGCACACCTCCATTCTTTAATGGAAGTTACTACGACTATTGGAAGTCTCGTATAGCGATCTTCCTAAATGCATTCGACCATAAGGTCTAGAGTGCAATTGTCGATGGCTACAAACAGCCCGACAAGCCAAGAAGTGAGTGGACTGCAGCCAAAACAGAAGCTCATAAGTTCAACTTTAGGACATTAAATGTCATTGCAAATGGACTAGCTCCAGATGAGTTTAGAATGATAGTTCATCCAAAAATGGAAAAGGAAGTTTGGACACTTCTCTTCGTTACCCATTAGGGTATGAGTCCCGTTAAGATGTCAAAGCTTCAAATGTATACATCCCAACTTAAAACACTTCAGATGGAAGACACTGAAGAAATTTCTCAGTTCAATGTCAAGCTGTCCAACTTGGTGAACGTAATGAGAAGTCTAGGAAAAGACATCCCCAAATCTAAGGTAGTTAGGAAAGTACTTAGGTCCCTCCCAAAGAAGTTTAGGCCAATGCTAACTGCCATAGAAGAGAGTAAGGACCTTCAATTGATGAAACTTAAAGAGTTGATTGGTTTACTTCAAACTTGTGAAGCTGCCATCAAGGAACCCACCAAGAAGAAGGGCATTGTCCTTAAAGTGGAAGAACCCTCCGAATTAAATGAAGATTCGGATGATGACTTAGTCCTTGTCACTAAGAGATTCAAGAAGTTCTTTCGGAGAAATACCAAAGACTTCTCCAAGAACAAACAAGTGAGGAAGTCCTATCCTAGTTACAAAAAAAAGAAGGATTTCTTCAAGGAACCTCTCATTTGTTATAAGTGCAAAGAGATATGGCACATTTCCGAGGATTATGGCAACAAAAAGAACAAGTTCAAGCCAAAAGGCAAAGCCATGGCAACAATTTGGGAGGATGACTTCGGGACTTCGGAACAAAAATCTCAAAGTAGTGAGGAGGATCCCTCACAAGAGGTTAAATCATTTATGGCTTTTGAGGATCTTATGGAACCACTAATGGATACTAGTGATCCTAGTAGTGAGGATGAGGGAGATGATGAAGAGGAAGAAGAAACTTATGATGCCCAAGAGGCTTTCAATGACCTCTTCATACAAACTGTCGAGTTGGGAAAGAAAACTAAATAACTCAAGGGGGAAATTAGTGAATTGACTGAAAATTCAAAGTCCTCAGAAGACACCATCTCAATCCTCCAATAAGAGTCTTCCTTGGAGAGTGAAAAAGAACTTGAACCCTTCAAGGAAAATCTATCCCTCCTAACTACAACGGAGGAGATGAGCCTGAAGGTTAGCAACCTTGAGAAGAAACTCAATGATGCTAGGGTGTTCCATAGTCTTAAATAAGACAATAGGAAACATAAGAAGAATAAGCTCATTGAGGACAACCACAAATTGTCCACCAAGAATCAAGAGCTTGAGGAAAAGCTCAAAACTGTTGAAGAAGAAAAGGGTGAGACTACCAGTGATGGGTCTCTCATCCAAGAATTAGAGGACCAAATCAAGGCCTTGACCGAAAGGAATAAGGGCCTAAACATTGCTTGTACCAACATCACAAGAAAATCTCTTGATTATAGAGCTTGAGGAGGATTATAGGAATGCCATATCAATGGTGTCTCAAGGATATGAGTACCTAGAGAACATGATTAAGATGGGAAAGGATCATGGAGACATGATCAACCTTGAATTTAACTCCAACCCTAATGCCTCCTCATCAACTCAAAGGCCTTCTACCTCATTTGTCAAGGCCATTGAAAAGGTTCAACCACCTTCTTAACCCTCCAAAAGGGGAAAGAAAAAAGTAGAACCCCAAAGACCTTATCAAAAGGCAAAGGGAGTTGAGAAGAGACCTAACACCTCACTTAAGGGAAAGGCTCCCATGAGTCAAGGTGGAGCTTGGAAAAGGTTAAATGAATCTTAATCTCGGTCTTATGCTCAAGTGGTGAGAAGTACTCCCAAAGTACATCCTTATTCATATGCAAAGGAAGCATAGAATAAGTTTTAAGCCAACAAGGCTTCTACCTCAAAAGGGTATTAAGGGGAGTCTTCCAACTCTAGGGTGGTCAAATGACAAACTAGACAACCTAGAAAATCACAAGTCTTCAAAAAATGAACCACCTAGAAGAGACACTACACAATCCTACAACCCAAGATGGCCTCTATTCTATTATTTCTATTGTGGCCTAGAAAGGCACATTAAGGTGGATTGTAGGAAGATGGCTAATGACATTAAGGCCCAAAGAATGCAAACTTCAAAGAAAAAGCATGAGGCAAATAATGTCAACAGGAAGAACTATTTTCAAAGAGTTGAAAATAGAAATCTTCAAAGGAAGAAATAGTTGTACCAACACCAAAATGCAAAAAGGCATGCTCCAAAAACCCCCATTGCAAAATGAAAGTGGGTGAGTAGGGAGGAAACCAAGTGTTTGGTCATTCACTCATCTCTTCGAGCTGGAAGCACATCAAGATGGTATCTTGATAGTGGGTACTCAAGGCACATGTCCGGTGAAAGAGAGGACTTGTTTGTCCATCTAGTTGAGACCCAAAGTGGATATGCTACTTTTGGTGATGATAACACCACCAAGATCTTAGGGGTTAGGACTATAGTTGTCCCCAGTATTCCACAACTCATTGAAACATTATATGTGCAAGGATTGAAGCACAACTTGGTAAGTATAAGTCAAATTTGTGACAAGGGATTCCTTGTACAATTTACCAAAGATGGGTGTGCCATCAAGGAACCTCACAAAGGCAAGATACTTGCCGAAGGAGTAAGGACTAGTGGCAATTGCTATGTCCATAGATCCTCACCCTCAATTGATGGACACATGTATCCTAACAAGATGAGACCAACCTTTCGCATCAAGGGCTTGGACACCTTAACTTTAGGGATCTTGCCAAAGTTAGCAAAAAATGGATAATCAAGGATCTTCCCAAGCTAAGTAAAATTGACAACCCTTTGTGTAAAGGTTGTCAAATGAGCAAGAAAACTAGAGTCCCACACAAAAAAGACTACCGTAATAGAGAACCTCTTGACCCCTAGATCTTCTCTACATGGATCTAGCAGGTCCTACTTGAATGGAAGACATAGGTGGAAGAAAATACTTTATGGTAGCGGTTGATGATTTCTCTAAGTTCACATAGGTAACATTCCTAAGAGAAAAATCCAAGGCCTTCAATGAATTCTTGAACATTTGTAAAATAATTTAAGTTGAGAAGGAGTTAACCATCAAGCGCATTCAGAGCGACCATCAAAGAGAATTTGATAATCATAAATTCTCAAATTTTTGTAAAGAGTTGAGAGTGAAACATGAGTTTTTAGCCCCTAAAACTCCTCAACAAAAATAGAGTGGCTGAAAGGAAGAATAAAACTCTTCTTAACATGGCTACGTCAATGCTCACAAGCAAGAACATAGCCAAAAGATTTTGGGTTAAGGAAATTAACACCGCGTGCTATGTCTCAAACCGTGTCTTAGACCAGGTACGTCCAAAACAGCCTATGAATGGTGGAGTGGGAAAAAGCCCACTGTTAAATACTTTAAAAGTTTTTCTTTTTTTTAGCTTTGGGTGTTTTCTCTAGTCTTCTTCATTAATTATTTATTTATTTATTTACTTATTTTGATAAGAGAAGATTCATTGATAACGGGGATAAAGAATCCTGATGCAGAACACAACTCAAAACACCAACCCACAACATAAATTAAGGCAAAAATTGAAGTGGGGGTGTAAAAGGCTGTTAAATATGGGTTAACTGATTTCCAGAGTTTAAGTCTGAGGTGAAATAAGGGTTACAATAAGTTCTGATCTGATTTTGACCTTTATTCAAATAATAGGTGTGCTGTGGGTTAAATACGCTCTGTTCTGGAAATAAACGAGGGTCTTATGGAGGATTTAAAACAGGGCTTTAAGACGGCAGAAAGTTACTGATATTCAGAGTTTCAGACTTAAATAAAGGCTAATACAGAGTCTATAATCTGATCAGAGTTTAGAGTATAAACACTGATGCTGCTGCAAGTGAGTTTCAGGTTAGTAGGTCTGTCGCGGGTAATAAAACATAGGAATCTTGGATTTTAGACCAGAAAATAGATTGGGATTTTCATATTGGAGTAGCCGCAGGGTATATAGATGGTTTTTTATTTTATTTCTAAACTCAGAAAATAGCAAGATGTTTGATGTAGGGCCGCAGGATCTATCAGTTGGAATCACAAAACAGCAAAGGTGAAGCGTGTGAAGGCGATGCAGCTGTGATAAAGATCGGCTTAGATTGGAAGGGAAAATAGAAAGGAGATTTATCTGAGAATTGGTTACAGACCTGGGAACCAAAACTCTCACTCAAAAAGGATTCATTATTGGTTCTTGAAGGTTTAGATTGCAGGGAATAAAGAAAATGGTATGTAAAAAAAGAAGTAGAAGAAAGAAATAGGTACCTGGTGAGTAATCCCTACCCACTGGTCTTGGTAATCCCTACATTGGACTTTAAGCCAAGCACCAAACTTGAAGAAGAAGGAGTTCTGCTCGTTGAAGAAGAAAAACCTGGAAAAAATTTTATCCATCCTTGCATGTCGTTTACAAGGGAGTTCTCCTTTTAAAGACCCAAAATTCAAATAACAAAGAAACTTTCTAAAACCCAAAATGGCAACGACTTAGCCCAAAATGTGAGCTTTATAAGCACTGCCGACCACTTAAAAATCTGTCTCACATAGGACTCTCAAGTTTGCCCCATATCAAAAAATTAAAATTACTTTTATGTCCCAAACTCCTATAACAAATATAATACTAAGAAAAAATAAATAAATAAAACAAATAAAACTCCAATCCAGCACATAACTCCATGTGTCTTGAAATAGATGATCCTTCCCCATGCTGCTCACATGTGGACCCCAATAGGCCCATGTGTGGTTCCCACCTTGCCCCCCCATGTCCTCATCAAATCCACAAAAACCAAAGCCCATAGGGCCTACATAAGAGTATGATTTCTAAATAAATTCTTCCTTTTCCTCACCACAACAAAAAAGAAAAAGGAAGATAATCTTCCCCTTTCATAGCTCGAGGGATGTGCATATAATAAGTAATTTAGTACATCCCGAAATTTAGTGAATTAGGTCTTTAAAGGAACTGCATCCATGTTTTTCTTCCTTTTTTTTATTAATTCTTTGGAAGAGACATGTACTGCCTTCACAGTTCAAAACAAATTGGCAGTCACTAGAAATCATGGATAATGGCATGGCCATAGAACTTTTAACACTACATCATAGGATATGGAGGCCGACAAACAACTACCAATGTGAATAAGAAAAAAACAAACACTTTAATTTCAGAAAAATAAGAATAGTAACCTGGACTGGAGATGACCACCAAATATATGTAGAATAATGGTTATCTCTAGAGAGCTAGGATGCAGGGCTATTTCTCCCCTAAATTCATTCAGGCATGCTGATTGCATTGTATCAGTTGCAAATCTACAAATAGCAGCAATAATATCAAATTGAACTAAAACTAACTGTCTACTACATATAATCAACCTAAAGAGTTTACCATAGCCAATTATTTTACAAAGTGTATAAATAGAGAAAATAATTTCATATGCCAGAAGTAAATTCTAGTTGAGTCCAAATCAAGTCAAGGAACCTCGTGAACTGATGAGCATCCTTTTGTTTTCTGTAGCCAAGATTACAACCAATATTAGGTAGCTGAGAGAGAAAATTGATTGATGAAAAGGGATGCAAACTTTGGCTTGCTCTTTCAACATGGATTTGGAGTTCGCCAAAAAAAAAAAAACACCAATTATTATGCCTGCCTGAGAAGAATAAACAATGATAGAAAAGGTAGGGAATTGTTTGAGCCCCCTATCCAAAAACACAAGGAAACCATGAAGAGTTCAATGTTCTGTGTTTACATTATCTCCAAAAGTAGGCAACAGGTGACCGAGTGCATGCGAGACATTGCAGAACCACATTTGCAAAGCAGCTATATGGAAAAAGCAGTTAAGTAAATAGAAATAGAACACAGAAATTTAAAAAAAAAATCCTAAGTCTATATTGTAACATTCAATCCAGTGAAACATTCTTATTAACAAAAAAGTGAGTAAAAATTAATATGGTAGGATTGAACCTGTTTCCGCAATTTAGAAGGACAAGGTGGGGAATCCAAGCTTGTCCCAGATTCACAAATTCATCATAAGGGAAAAGAACCTGAACATTTAATAGTGGAATGAGTGGTCTGTGATTTTATTATAAGTGTCTCCCACTCCCACATCAATCAAGAGTTTAACTTTCAATTATGCCAAAAAGAGCCAGTCACTCACCTTCTTTGACTGCTGAACCATACACATTCCCTGGCCAGGATCCACTAAAGCAGCAATACAAGATTTACCCCTATAACCAGAAGCTCTTCTTTTTCAGGCACTACTGATAGATGCTGTTAAATATAAACTGCCAGATAATTTGAATTCCTACCATTTTGCCTTGTAAGTTGATTTCCAATGCCTTGCTTGGCAAGTTTGCAAGCTGAAAACAACAAGAAAATGAATCTCAAACTTGGAAATGTTAAAAATAACCAACAGTTACAAGCATGAGACAAAAACTTCTAGATGGATGTTTACAGATAACAACAACAACAAACAGCCTTATCCCAACTATTTGGGGTCGGCTACATGAATCC
>JAOXJP010109415.1:0-14153 GCA_025762735.1 Platanus orientalis
TGGCAGCTTGTTATTTAACAACAGATAAGGCTTTAAACAGAGCGGAATGGCGGAACAAGATTCATGTAGCCGACCTCAATAGTTAAGATAAGGTTGTTTGTTGTTGTTGTTGTTGTTGTTATATGACCCCCTAAGCATCGGATCAAATAGTAAGTGGATCGAAAAGAATTTTTCAATCATCATAATCGATTTGGGAAGGGAAGGGTACTTCCTTCCAAATAAGTTCTTTTTGCCTTGTTAGAATAAGGACTTCACCACATTTCATGCCAAGACAACAAAAATGTGAAATACAATCAAATAAAGTTAAATAAATGAACATTAATATATAAATGAATCAATTATAAAACTGATAATCATACTGAAATGTGAAATGCCAAACTACTTGAGACTTGTTGATGACAAAATATAGATACAAGTTTGTTGGAACTGACCGAAACTTGTGTGTCAAGCTATAAAAGCTTGTTAATGATAAATTACAAACTGGAAATATATGGAATTTGACTAAAATTTGTATGTCAAGTTCATAAGAATTTGTTGATGACAAATACAGACTAGGATTCTAATCCATAGCGACATTGACTAAAGTATAAGGCTGTTTGTTGTTGTTGTTGTATGTGTTGGAGGATGGTCTTTCTCTTCACCTTCTTTCTCTATCTATAGAGTTGTCTGGACAATTAACACCATATTTTCTTTGATTGCACGTTCATAGAGGTTGTCTTTGTTCTTCCCTACACTTATGAACCTGAAAACGCTTCTCCTTGCGTGTTTAATGTTGAGAGCATCTACGCATCCCACATTTGCATCATAGCTTTGCATTATGGTTTTCTTTCAATTCTCGTAAATCTCTTTTTCCCTAATTTCCTGTTGCAATCAACGCCCAGATTTTCCTGATTTTTTGTCTTTTATCCCCATTTGTTTGAATATTTATGAGATTTAGGGAAATGGCGGTTGGTTACTAACGTATGAAAATTTCTTCTCCAAGTTTCATTTCCCTATGTGCACCTGTACCTATTCTAGAAGCATCTAATCATGGAGATCTATCTCTCCCACATGTCTTGATATGATGGTTCCCATATTTTCTTAAACTTCTATCTTTCTTCTTGGGCCATAAGGCAATCTTTAAAGAGTTCAAAGTCTTCAAACTTTTCAAGACTTTGACCTGGTGCCAGTTGTGCCCTCCTATCACGTATTGAGTTTTTTGGGTGTAAACACTGCCCCCCCTCGTCTCTTTGAATTTGTAAAAATTTGAAGAGACGTAATGTAATGAGCCAAAACAAATGACTTGTGATTTGCCATCTTTAGTGACCGGTCTCACTTTCTAACTAACCAATCTTTCAATTAATCAAAAAATAATAATCGGCTATGGCCGATTTTCCAATTGTGACCTTTCTTCTTCTTCTTCTTATTCTTTTATATAACCGAAATTTCTCAGACGTTGCCGAAATCTTCCAAATGTTGGCTGAAATTGACCAATCATTTTAATTTCATCATATGTAACCAATTTCTTTCAGCATTGACCAATTTTTTGTCAACATTTTGACCGATTTTTTTTTATTATGGCTGAAATTTTTTAATCATGGCCTAATTGTTTCAAATGTTGGCCGAAATGATAAATTATTTTCATTTTTATTAAAATCAGCTAATGTTTTCTCATTGTGACCAATTTTTGGTCATTTTTTTTTCTGACCAATGTTTTGATCATACAATTTTCATTTGTCGTTGCTGACATTATGGATTCAACTTCAACAAAAATTTAAAGAAACATAGCATAACAAGCCAACATTTAGCGGTTTCTTTAATTGTCATATTAGAATCAAATTGAAATAGATATTTATGTATGCTACAAAGGCTATAATCATAAATGAATTCGTAAATAGCCTTAATTTCCAAAAATCCATTGGCCGATGCCTTTTCTTCATACATTACAGAGTGGCCAATGTACTCAACCATAGATTGATTGCCTTTCCAAAAGATAATTTTTTGGGAGTTGATAACAATGTGGTACCTCATTCTAATTTGAAATAACGAGCACTTGAGGTTTCTTTTGTAGCAACGATGGCCCATAGGTTTAGGCTTGACCAGCCAATCAACTTGCTTATCCCCAAGTTGTTTAAGCAATGGTGTATACTCAAATCCTTCATCTTGTAATGGTATGTCATAGTGGTAGTCGTTGTTTTGGCCATGACAACCACTTGTATTGGAATTTTGGCCAGTGGAATTTTGGCCAATGTAATTCTTTGCTGGTAAGATCTTATTCCTCTTTTGAGGAGTAAGTATATGGCCAAAGTTTTTGCACTTGTAATGATGGTGATGATTGCCACCCAAGTCCAACAGCCTGTGTGATTGACTCACCAAGCTAGGTGTCTGGATCACTTGTCCATGCACGCTGATGTGTTAACCCTTGATGCATAGCCTATTGCAATAGTCCTTGGTGCTTCAGTCAACCCTTATTGGACTGCTCATGTCAATATGCAATGAGATAAAATAGATGAAACGAAAGAGATCCGAGTGAATGGAAACAGAAAATCAAAGGATGAATTCCACTTTTGCTTTAAAGAGACATCCCAGTTCTTAAGGTGTTGATAGATAAACCCCAACAGAAAAATTATATGCCCTTGTTGAAGCCATTTTTGAGTACATCTTCCCCTCTTCAATTTTCCATGACAACCAATCCAACCTTGCTTTCTAGTTGCCCTAGATTTTGTCCTACAGTCCTTGCTCCATCTTCATCCTGTGGTCATCCCTCAGCTACTTATAATGGACCGCACATGACCCCTAGAATATTGCCGCTTGGCTGCCCGCCTTGCCTCTTGTAAGAGTAGTTTGGCAAATCTTTGAGTATGACTTGTGCTCTACACTATTATGGTTGCATTGTGTCAAGCCACTGCACACAATGACTCATGGAAAACATTTCATCAACTGTTCTTCCTTTCCACCACTCAATCAACTACTAAACTGTGGTAAACCCTTGTGTCTTTCAAGGCCTACACAGGTTGTTACTTGGCCTATACTCATGCAAGGCCATCACCAAGCAACATCTCTTCTTATTAAACTGTACTCAACAGTTGTAGTGGGTTCATTTGCACAAACTCTTCATCCACTTCCTCTTGCACAACCAGCATTGTCGACCACTCTTTCTTTGGATGTTCTTGCACATGATGTGGGCTACTACATTAGAAACAACCCATATTTTGCATGCCTTTACCTAGGTGTTCATTGGCTTTTGGTTTTAATTTTGCATCAGCACCACCATGGCCATCGTGCATGTTCTTGGAGACACCTTTGCCTTTGTCCCTTGACTTTGGTCCATCGACCTTGTTGTTCCATCTCTACTAGTAGTTCGCCAAACCATCAAAGGTAGTCCACTAAACCATTAGCAATAGCCAAGGCTGAAGGAAGGTTCTTCACACCTTGGCGACGTAATTCAACCTGTGCACAAGGTTGTAGTCATGCCAAAAAGTTGAAGAGCTTATCCTCCTCCGACATATTCTTTATGTCTAGCAAGAAAGAGTGATGATGTAGGAAAGAGAAAAAATTGATATAATAAATGAAGAGAAAGTTAGAAGAATGAGAGGTGCGGAAAAGTCTCGTAAGGGAAAAAAAATGAAAGAGAAGGATGATGATGTAAGAAATACAAAAAATTATAGAAAAAGTAAGAGAGAGAATGCCATTAAAGCAAATGATTTTTTTTTTTAATCTTAAAAAAAAGAAAAACATAGAGTTTGCCATATGTTAAAAGCATAGTGGGCTTGCAGACACTATAGCCCGTACCCCCTTTGCTTATATATATATATGTATGTATGTATGTATGTATGTACACTATAAGAAAGATAATTGTTTTTTGTTTTTTTTGTAAAGAAGAAAAATAATAATTGTGTATTTGTCAAATTACGCTTTGTTAGACGTCATGTTACTCATTGTCTGTTGAATTTGTATTCGCATGATCTCTCCCTTCAGACTAGAGATGGTTAGAACCTGTGTAATAAAAGAATACAGATACATCAATAAGTGATTGGCTAATCAAATGTGTAAAAAGAGGGTAAATTTTTTGTGACCAACGTGTGATCACACCATAAGATGACATGTGGTGTTTATAGGATTTAAGTGGTTAACAACATCAAAAGGGGGTAAAAGTCATCGGATGGGGTTACAAACAAGGTTTGAGTGAGGGAGAAAAGCAGTGGGACCCTCTATAAACCGTGGGTTTGAAAACCACCATTAAAGACTTGCACGAGATTCCAAAAACCACCACATATCGGTCTCTCACTTGGTTCTCACACAGTTCTCATATGGTCGGTTCTTTTATAATTTGGGGCCTTGGACAAAATATCTATTTTTTTTTCTATTATAACAAAAAAATCCTTGCCGTTTTTTTAGGCATGACGTACAAAAATATCTAAGTCAACAGGGTCACATCATCCTCAGAAGTGTTTTACACACTCCCCTCAAAAAGTGAAAATCACTTTCAGCGTTGATGTTGTCACCCACTTGGCTATCAGCGGATACGGTCAAAGCACATGGAGTTTGATTCGTTCCGTCGGGCTCACGTCAATTTACTCGTCGCCTGACACGATGCGGAAAAAAAGAGCTCATATCATCTCCAGTCTGAATGGACAGGTACTCTGACAAAGGGAGTTTGACATCAAATTCACTCCGCACAACGAGCACACTGCTTGGGCTAGATCTAAGAATATCTCTGTATCTGTCACTACACTTCATGGCGTCGTATGCCCATCACTCTTCTTCCTCCAAACAGTACGAAGTATTTCTGAGCTTCAGGGGGCGCAGATACTCGCAAGAGATTCACTGGTCACCTTTACAATGGTCTAGAGAGACAAGGAGTTCGTACCTTCATAGATAATGAACAACTCCACGTCGGAGATAAGATCGGACAGAAGCTACTCACGGCAATCGAGTAGTCCAAAATCTCCATTCCCATCTTCTCTATAAACTATGCCAATAGCAAATGGTGCCTCCAAGAGCTTGCAAAGATATTTCAATGCTATACAACAGAAGAACAAATCGTCCTCCCCATTTTCATCGACCTTGAACCGACAGAAGTCCGAAATCAGACGGGGAGTTTTGAGAAAGCCTTCCGGGAGCACAAGAAGAATTTCGAGCCGGCTATTCTCAAGGATTGGACGAATGCTTTAAAACAAATAGGGAATCTAAAGGGATGGGTTCTGGACGACGGTGACGTTGCAGGGTAAAATCTCTGTTTCTCTTGCTTTCACCTAAAAAGAAATTCATTTTTTTTTTATAATTTTTATATTTATCATTACCATCTCAAGTGCGACCACAATATTTATTTCGTCTACAATTTCACTTTTATGAGGTGTTTCATCTCACTGGATATGTTATAATTTTCCTTCATTTAGGAATTACAAAATGCAGGGATGAATCAAAACTAGTCAAATTAGTTGAGACAAGGGTTTTGACTGAATTGAACATCACCCCCTTGGATGTTGTCAAACACCCAATAGGGCTAGACTCCCGTGTAGAAGATATCATGTCTTTAGTTAGTGCTGAATCCAAAGATCCTCCTCAATTTGTGGGGATATGGGGTATGGGCGGAATTGGGAAGACAACCATGGCAAAGGCTGTGTACAATCGACTCTTTACAAGATTTGATGGTAGTTGTTTTCTACCAAATGCAAGAGATGCAGCTTCAAAACAAGGTGGTCTAGTTTCTTTACAGAACCAACTTCTCAATGATATCCTCAAAACAGAATCGTGTATACAAGAAATGATGGTAGAGGATCAAAGGTGATAGGAGAAAGACTCAAACAAAAGAAAGTTCTTATTCTTGATGATGTGGATCACCGTGACCAACTAAAAGCGTTGGCTGCTGAGCAAAGTTGGTTTGGTCCAGGAAGTATAATCATCATAACAACGAGAGATGAACATGTTCTAAAAGTGGGTCAAGTCCATAATAAAAAAATCTACACGCCCAATGGATTGGACGACGTCCAATCCCTTCAACTCTTTAGTATGCATGCCTTTCTGAGTGACCAGCCTCCTATGAATTATATGCAGCTCTCAAGAGAAATGGTAAGCTATGCTCAAGGATTGCCCCGGACTCTTGAGGTATTGGGTTCTATGTTATGTGATGTGGAAGAAGAGGAAGAGTGGGAAAGTACATTACAAAAACTGAAAGAAATTCCTATTGACGAAGTCCAAGAGAAGTTGAAGATAAGCTATGATGGACTAGATGAAAAAGAGAAAGCCATTTTTCTCGATATCGCATGTTTTTTCATTGGACATGAAAAAAAGGTTACTGTTGATATATGGGAAGCTTGTGGCTTATACCCAAAAAGAGGACTCAATGTACTCATTCGAAAGTCCCTTGATAAAATTTATTTATGATTACTTCATGGAGGTTGAGACGCTTATGATGCACGATCAGCTTCGAGACATGGGAAGGCAAATTGTCTATAAAGAAAGCCCTAACAATCCCAGGGAGCGTAGTAGATTGTGGTCTCATGAAGAAATCATCGACGTGATGAAAGAGCAGAAGGTAAGAGCTAGATGCATGAATCTTTATTATTATTTTACATAGCCATTGAATGTTATAAACAAAGAGCTATTAGTGTCAAATGCATGAGAGCTAAACTTAAGAAATTTATCATTTTTATTTTAACAAGGCTATACTTTTGGATTTCTTGTATACTGTAGAATCTAACTTGGTCTTTTTTTTAATTATTTCTTTTCATTTTTGTATTTGTCAGGAAACTCCAAAGGTTGAAGGCATCGACATTTACTCTTTGGTGTTTGAGTGTTTTGGTTCGTGGATAAAGAAGTTTGATTTTAGGATTGAAGACCTTGCAGTGATGTCTAACCTAAGATTTCTCATGCTTGATTATGTAGAAATAGAAGGAGACATTGAGCGTCTTCCTTCAAGGTTAAGATGGCTCAGTTGGAAAGATTGTTCTTTGGAAACTCTGCCATCCAACTTTAATCTAAAGAAACTTGTTACCCTGCGCATCACAGGGAGTAATATTACACATGCTTTGAACAATGGAAACAAGGTATGGAATTTCTCTGTTTGTTCTCTCTTCTGCTTACCATGTAATATAGGAAACTAAATTTTATTATTAATTTGTTGCCTGACAGAGATTTGAAAATCTAAAAGTCCATGATTTTAGCGATTGTGATTGCCTAACCACACGTCCCAACTTCTCAAGATTCCCACAGTTAGAGAGATTGACTTTGTCTTGTCGCGCTTTGGTTGATATACATGAATCCATCGGTAGCTTGGAATCCCTAGTAGAGGTAAAATTGTGTAGTGAAGTACTTGAGAAGCTGCCCGAGTCATTTGGTTATCTGAAATCCCTAGAAAAGCTAGAGTTGATATGGCCAATCCAGAAATTACCAAACTCAATTGGAATGCTGTCAACAATAAGATGCTTGTCGATAGAAAGTCAAGTACTACAAGAAATTCCTGATTCCATTTGGAGTATAAAATCATTGGTTGAGCTCAAATTGCTTTCCGGGGTGATTAAAGAGATACCTGATGCCATTGGACTATTAGAGAAGCTTGAGAGGTTAAGTATATCCAACTGCAAATATCTTATATCACTCCCAAAGCTTCCCTCGAGTTTGATCGAACTCGACGTTTTTGACTGCCCATTATTGAAAAGATTTCCAGATATTTCAAACCTGAAAAATTTACAGAGATTTTTCCTTAGATCTTGGAACCTAGTTGAGATTCCATTGCTTGATGGACTGGACTCCTTAGAATCCTTGGCAGTGGACGTCCGTCCCCGGGTTATCTCGATTGTGCAGGTCCGTTCTCTATCCTCCCCTCAACAACTCATATACTTTAGCAGTTGTCAAAAGAATCCTCCGTATAAATATATTTTATGATGAATTTTCAATTAATTTCTTAATAAATTGATGGTGTGTATTTTTCTCTTGTTACAGGATAGCTTCAACAATAAGCCATTTCCTTCTTGTGAAATACTCCCGCAACGTTATGTGATTGGTGACGATGAGATCAACAACCGTAAAAGTCCATGCCTTTTTATAAAAGATGGGGTCTGTCACTTTCTAAATATTGAAGCTTGTATCCATAAGAATGGTAAACGAATCAATTGTTGGCATTATGTATTAACCGGAAGCTTTCGAATAGGCGCTCAAGAAATAATACGCATCAACCTTTCCCAATGGCTTAATTGGTTTGGGATTTCTTTGGAAGGCAGAGATGAACTTGAGATTGTAAAAATAAATGCCCTGAAATGTGGTTTCTCGTTTGAAGTCGATGATGATGATGATGGACAGTCATATCCTTTTCCACAAGAACAGGAGAGAAACGAGGATGCACAATGGGAAAATAAGAGACGTCGTCATAACGAGGATGGAGGAGGTCCTAGCCTTACTGTGAAGAGAATAGAATGGATAAGGGAGAATCTCAATCTGATCCATCTTTATTTATGTACTACTATTTTTGTGACTGAGCGTAAGAGAAAACTTTGGGAACAGCATCTTTCTCTCCATTTTTTTAATTTTTTCTCCAAGACAAAACTAGGTTTTTCTCAACACTGCCATGGCATTCTCAATCCTTTTCCTGTACTTAAAAAGTCCTGCAATCGTCTATAATGTTACACATACTCCCTTATTATTTATTGTATGACTCGATTGATGGCCTGCAGTCCTCATATGATATTTCCATCATTTTCTTCTTCGGTAAGTACTTTGTTTCCGTTAATAAAGCAATTTTACTCATTTGTATTTCTATCAATGGTTGCCAACATTTGAAGCAAATTTCAATTTAAAAAATCAACGATCCGGAGGTAGAGAGAACCATTGAGGGACTAACCCTCCCCCTGCATGTCTAATGACCAAATGTTGGTCTCTCTATCTGACTTCTTGCCTGGGGTCTAAGGAGAACTTTTGGAATTGTACCACATGGCACTGGCATACTCACATGACCAATCTACATTGAACAATATCTGTTTCTTCCATTTCAAATCATACTTAAAAAAAAAAAATCGTCATACCATTGGAGCTGAAGGATAGTGAGCAAAATGTGTAAACGTGTTATCCATAAGTTTGAAGTAATAATTGAACTCTTAAGATGTATGGTTTTCTGTCTCACCATGTTTATTTGATAATGTGGGTGGTCCCAAGAATATTGCGTATCATAAATCAATTATTTTGCAGATGTAACCTAAAGAAAATATGATTATGAATTCATCTTTGTATTAATGGGCCTAAGAATGTGAGTTAAGAGCAAGGTTTGCCGACTAGGATTTTTGACTCAACTCGAATAACTTATGAGTGGAGTCAATTCGGAGAGTCATGTCACTTTTTATGTTTATTTTTATAAAATATAAAAATATTTAAAAAAGTATAGATAGTATTTTGGATCAAATATTACCAATTTCTATGATAAATTTGAATATTTTTTATTATAAACCAATAAAATTCTCATGAATCAAGACTTAAAAGATTCATCTATGTGAAAACTCAATATAATTTTAGAAGATCAACATTTTGACACCTAATGAAATACCTAAGAAAATCGGCAGAGGTGAGACAAAGCAAACATGAAGAACACTGTATTGATTTATTGAGATGAGATGATTGATTAACTTGTTTATTCCGGTAGAAAGAGAGAACATAAATAACTAATAATTTATGTCTTGGTGGAGTTATGGAGTTAGAGAGAAACTGTAGTTTATAGAGTGTTGCATTTTGTAGAAGAATTAAGAAAGAACTAAAAGCCTATCGGTAAAAATAAAATAAAATAAAATAAGGGAGAAAACTGAATGTCATTTAGTACAAAATAAGATGTCAATTAAATGTAAACAAGTTATAGAAGAAAAAAAGAAGAAGAAGTAGAGAAGATTGTGTTCGTCAATGGAAACTTTGAGTAAAAGATCCTTAAAAAAGAATTGAAAATCATTGTCCACGGGTGCATTATCTGAGTTTCTTTCAAGCTAAACACTTGATTAAAAAAAATCTAGCGTTGAAGTGTTCTTTGTTGTTGGCCACCTAGAAACCCCCAAAGTTTGGTTAGAGATTAGAGAAAACCAATCATACACAACACCCCTCTTGATTGAAGTTTCTGAAATTAGAATTGTTGAAGGGCCAAGGCATGAATGTAACACGCCGCACATATTCGCACATATTTTGCATACGTGTCACACTTATAATGTACAAACATGATATATATGTTTCATACAAACTTAGAACAATTTAGTGCATATGTATTGGATTGTAAACTGACACAACTTTAAAAACACACCAATAAAAATATAGAAGTAATTTGTGAACAAATTATATGTCGTTAGAAAGACAAGAAAATCTAGAATCCAAGGAAACAAATGACGAGAAAATTAGAGTCCAAATGAAGAAGTTACAAAGGTTTTAATAGGCAAGACTCAAAAGAAATTGTAAAAAATCCGAGCCTAATCCAACCGATCAAGAGGACCCAATCGATCTGGCTAGGGAGGCTCAATTACATGGCATAATTTCTAGCAAAGGTATTTAGGGTGTCGGTGTCCTCATAAATAAATACACAAAGGATGGGTAATGTATTTACAAAAAAACCATTGTTGAATGTTTGTGATTTCACACACATTTCATGAGATAAAGAAAAATGAATTCCTCCGCATGTCATTGCACCAAAATGAAGTTTGATTCAATTACAAAGTGCAGAAAAATGTCAAGCAAGCTGATTGGTGCAACATAATACATATGTAAGCTGATATAATAATAATTCAGTCATTATTTGTAATTTTAATATACATCATTAATGAAGTAAATATGGGAAATAAATTTAGATTTGGCGATTTTGTATTAGACATTCAATTGACCTTTCACAAACAGCTTATTTGTGTTTGAAATGACATCCATTAACAGGGATCCTCCATGGTCAAAGGTTGTGTTGCAACGTGCTGCTAAAGCTGTCATTCTAACACATGGCATGTCAACACCATAATTTGGTTTTGCAGCCCCCTCACATAATCTTCAGTTAGTCCCAAAAACAACCCTAATTATGAGTATTCCCAACGGTCAAAATGTAGGTTACATCGCCCCCCCGCGTCTTTGCCTACCTTTCAAGTCCCACATAGGTGGGCTAGGTATGTGTGTGTGAGTATATGAGGGTCCTTGCACCAAAAGTTGGGCTGGGTATATGTGCGTGTGAGTATATGTCCTTAGTTACACCAAAAGTTGTGATGTATCTCTTTTGGTGTCAATCGTGGAGTCCTCTCTTTTATCTTTATATATATAGTCTGGACAGCAGAGTGCTCCTCAGCATGAGAGATCCCACACTGCTAAGTCCACCTTCCATATTCTCCCAATGAAATCCCAGTCAAGCTCTAATTCAGGTAACAGGTTGAGCCTAAGAGCTTTAATAACTATGATGAGCTGAGCCCATGAATGTGATCCCATAATAAAAATAAATAAATAAATAAATATATATATATATAGAAGAAAGACTTTTCGTGTCAACTAAAGTTGACGTGAAAAATTAGAGGTTGACGTGAAAAGTACTTTTATTACTGTCAACTTGTTAGTTGATGCAGCTTGATGCAGTAAATCATGACGTAAAAAGTCTTTGCATTGACTTACCAAGTCGTCGAGGAAAAGAATGCTGTATGGCGGTAACTAAAATCTTTCCGCGTTAACTTTTAGTTGACACTAAAAATAACCTTTTGTGGCATCTTTATTTAACAGGGAAAATTTGATGTTTTGTGGAGGCTTTAGTTGACACAAAAAGATTGATTTTTTTTGCAGCAACTTTAGTTAACGGGAAAATTTGATTTTTTGCGACAACTTTATTAACACGAAAAGGTTTTTTTTTTTTTTACAGCATGTGTAATTGACGCGAAAAAGTAATTTTTTTTCTTACAATTTTTTCTAATTTCAATTTTGATTGGGAAATAGAAATGAAACCACAACCACAAATCATGAAAAATATAAATGTTAATATTTTAAAACTTTATTTGATTTTGTATAAGATGTAAAAAATGTGACATGTTTCTTTAAATTACATTCTAGATAAAAAAATATACACATTTTTATTTCCTGTCCATATAAAATCTTAACCACATAGAAGCCCCTAGTGTACCACATATCACCATTTACTGCAGTTGATACATTAAGAGACAAAGTTCCTGGCTTTGTTGCACCATCAACATGGTAATATTTGCGACCAAGCAACTTGGTGACCAATAAGATGAAGAACATATTGTAAGCACGGTGAAGAACCCCATGTCGACAATCACAATCGTGGTGAAGTGATATCATTATGTCTTCGCTACATCGAGGGCACTGAACACTTGCAATTGTTCTTTAGCCATGGCTATCTACTCAAGTCTTTCTTCTCAATCGTCTGAAAGTTTTGGAAATAGGGAAAATCTGAAAGAATTGCACAGGTGTCAATCAATGGCACACCTATAAAGGTCTGTGTTAACATAGTCAATCATTCTTTGAAAGAAATACATCAACACTAGTTAGTTGCACAGGTGAAACAATATATAAACAAATTATAAATTATGTTGAATTTAAAGGTGACATTTGCAAATGCTCATGATACAGGTGATACAAAACCAAACAAAATGTAAAAGCATTAAGTTACATTGCAATTCTTAAAAACAAAAAATATAGAACAAATGGTTTACCATCTTTAAACAAAAAATACTATTTTATCAAAGTAATTAAATTACATTGCAATTCCCAAAAAACATACTTTTAAGTTCTACAAAATCAGTTGTTTATAGTGAAAGGTAAGGAAAATTAAAAATCAGAAATACTTGCAAAATGTCATTTTCCCGATCCTTAGGTCTCTGGCAAGTAACTTTTAAAAGCGCAGTGATTTTCTTTTCATTCAACCTTTTTGTATAACATTGGCCTTCAACAATTTTGCAAGCCTAAGAAACCACAATAACACATACCCTTCTTGATAAGATGCCAAATCTATAAAATAAAATAAAAACCCTTGACAAATAGATTGCTTTCTTTTGGTTCCCGACTTGAAGGCAAAGAAGATGCGTATGTTGAATGGTGAAGCCATACATCTCATGAAAATACTCAACGATTGATTTCATTGCTGATTTGTCATCAAGAGGAAACATGCCAGATTCCTTAGAATCAATAACAAAATCACAATGAAGCCTGCTACCCATTTTAAGAGATTGGCATTCAAATACCCAAAATTGATGTCTAATCTTTCCCATTGGTACCATGACCAAAATTGATGTCCTTTCAATGAAATGATAGACAAGGGAATTTATCCATTCCCACAAATCTTGTGCTATAAATCCCCCATCCAATCCATAAGCACAACAAAAATAAAAATAAATAATAGTATATAATTGGCACATACCACGATAGATATGTTTGAATGTCCATGCAACATCATGCAAGTCTCTTGCTACTAGCTCTTGAGCAAGGGGTTGCATTGAGAATTCCTAGGAAAAGAATTCGAGGTAAGCATTGGAATTTGCATATATGATATGATGCTAAAACTGGAAACAAATTTTTAAAAAAATTGCACGCATGAGAGGTGGGAAGATCTTCTCTGTTGCTCGACGAGGTACCGAAAATCAACCATGAGTGCTTGTGTCACTAGCTGTATGTGTTTTGTAGAAGAACTCAGTGGGTTGCTTGCTTTCCTTGAGGCCGATATCTGATGCCAGTCATGCTTCCTTATCATACTATAGGAAAGTTGTCTAACTCTTATTAAAATTACAAAAGAGGGAGGGAGGACGCAGAATCTCAATGGTTTGTCTGAAGCCATCAATACCCTCGTTCTCAAGTAGCAAAATGATTGTGACCAGACACCTCCATTTGCCTAAATCATAGAGTCAGGCTCTGTGGATATCTAAAAAAAGGTGAGCACTATATGCTACCATAGATATCCATTAGACAACTCACAACACTTGGTGCCCAGTCATGAGTTTCTTTGGCCAGGTATCAGTAACTATCTTCATCGGTTTCCGGCCTTCAAAGGTAGTAACGTAGACAGTTTGTTAAGACCTACATGTTCAATTAAATTATGTGAGAGAGGGGGGTTGCTAGGTTCAATTTAAAAGCTCAATCAAGTACTCAAAAAGCTTAAAGCATGAGTCAATTCAAAGGGGTAAACTCATTCTTTTAAAACCTGAAAAATCTCAACCAGGTACTCTAGCACTCCATCAAGG
>JAOXJP010109426.1:2211-14153 GCA_025762735.1 Platanus orientalis
CCACCAATTAGTTGGTTAGGTTTGGGTCCCCCCCCCCCCCCCCCTCTGATCTTCTTCTTCTTCCTATTCTTCTGCTCATCTTTCTTCTTCTTCTTCCTCTCCTTATTTTCGTCTTGTTCCTAGTCTGCTCTGCTACTACCTCCTATAAACAAGGTCCCTATTGCACTGGATTTTGAATCCTAGAAGACTCGAGGAGTTGCTGGTGCCATAGTTCCTGCACTGATTACTAAAAGCCTTCAGTTCCTGGTTGCATAGAATCCTGGACAGAATTCTTGCTCAATGGCCCCTCTTGGATTTCTTCTTAAAGGGTTTTCTGCCCATATAAGCTAAGTATCCAAATACCTAACTTCCACTTGATTCCTCCCCCTGTTTCTGACTTCTTCTGCCAGCCCTAACTCTGATCTTTAAGTCCTGTTGCTGGATTTCCTGAACCAGCCTGATAAAACCTAAGTTCTATATACCTTATACATCAGGTTCATCTGAAATTTTGTGTGATTACTTCTCAATAAGCCTTCTACTAGTCTGCAAATTCCACACGGTTCTAAGAAGTTTGCAGGGGTATTTTGGTAATTTCCACTTTGCCACCCAGATTTTCTAGAACACTGTTATTGAGATTATAGTGATCTAAGGTGCTATTTTAGGTTGATCTTGGGCCCACATCCACAGGAATCAACAGCTCCTAGGATGTCCTGCACCATCAGCTTTTCTAACCATTCAAAAATAATAAAAAACTCAGCTTATATTGGACTCAATGAGTTGAATTCCTTTCGACATGGATTTGGTGTTAGGTGAATTCCACACCGAGAGTAAGTGTCTAATCTTTGGTCAGCATCGGAGTTCGTGCAACCCCCTTATGAACAGACAAGGTCTGACCTGCATAAGAGCCGGACACATCAGCGCCGAAAAAGTGATTTACACTTTTTGGGGGTGCCTTTCACTTTTTTACGCTGATGTGTCCGGCCCTCATGCAGGTCGGACCTTGTCCGCTCATATGGAGTTGTACCAAATCCTGAGGAGCAAATGATATACCTCTGCTAAATAGAAAGGAAATGGAAAAGCAGACAAGATAAGACACAAATGTTTAAGAATAACAATATGTAACAAAAAAAAAAAAAAACAAGAATTAAATAAATAAATAAATGAGGAAAAATCTTGGCTGGATTTGGTGTGCCCAATTTTAAAGCAGCAAAAGTAAAATATTATTTATATACATACATACATACATATATATATATACATACATATATATATATATATATATATATATATATATATATATAAAAGCATCATCCAAGGAAATAATGATCATGATTTGGATTTGTTGCACTCAATTTTCCCCCCATATCATCAAAAGATTCAAGTTTTAAAATAGGGTGTACCTTGGCAATGTTTAACAAATCATCTACAGCATTTCCTTCAAGTTTAAAAATATCTTCCAGTTTCTTTATACCCTATAGATAAAAACAGTTATACAGGTTAATTTATGGCGAAGAATAGTCACACAGCCAGATAAAAGGAAGATGTCTTCCACATATCCAAATAAGCACCAACCTCACTCAATCGTTCCTCAGCTTCACGTTTTGAAGAGGACTGCCAAAAGTTAATAGCGAACTTGAGAAAAATCTTTTTATTATTGAAAATATAATAGAATGAAAAAATTAGTCAGTACACCAACCAGTTATGCCTTCCAGCATGTATAGGAAGACAGAAAAGCAAAAGATTGAAATACTAAAAGAGCTATGTTGACAACATGAAATCTCCCAAGGCAGTAAAGCGAATATGGTAATAAAATCATCCAGCATACATTCAAAGGGGTTGGCATTTCTTTGGTAATAAAAGAACTCTATTAAAGGGGAAGAGAAGCACAAATGAATAGTACGGGGGGTGGGGATTGGGGAATCCCCAACCTCCAATTATTGTTAAGAGCTCATTTTGTTATTTAAAAAAATGATGTTTCTTGGCCCCCAAAGCACTTTCCATGACAAAAACATGTTTCATTTACCAAATAATTAGATCTTTTTTAATTGATAACAGGGAATTAATTAATTAAAACCAAAAAGAGGATATACAGAGAATTATTTTTTTCGAATAAAAAGGTTAAAACTTTTTTTTTCTTCAGAACATAAATACTTTGCATTCATATTTGAGAAATAGCTACCGATTTACTTTTGGTGTTCTGATATGTTGTTGTGAAAATTGAAAGAACCCAATGACTGTACTAGAAGCACAGTTTTTATTTGTCACTCTAAATCACTTTTTTATGTTTAGCAGAAACACTTCATAGAAATGAATACAATGGAGTCATATTTCCCTTGAGAACACCCATAAAAATTCCTCTACACTTTTTAAGTTCGCAAGTACCATATGAGCATAGCTTTTACTTTAAGAGAAAGTGGAGAAGATAAAGCAACCACTCTCTAACATATAACAATATCTTTACATGAAACCAAGGAAGTCTTCGAAGGTGTATATAGCAACCTTTACCTTAAAAAGTTCAATGATCTTTGAAGTGCAAGAGAAATATGGCAACCTTTACCTTAAAAAGTTCAATGATCTTTGAAGTGCAAGAGAAATTATCTTCAAAAACCCTATTGTTCCCTTGTTACAAAGTGCTCTGCAAAATAAAGAGGGTAGACTTTTACAGAATAACTCCCTATTTCTCAAGAGCTATTCCCCTTCAAAGATATAACTCATCAATTTCGGACAGAAAAATCCAAAGAATGTAACCAAATTAAGGAAAATGGTCCCAACTAACCTTAACCATCTCAATAATGAACAAATATATTGATTAATCTCCATTTCTTTTGCACATAGTGCACATATGAGTCTGAGAAAACCTTGATTTTTCACACATTAGAAGCATATGATATCACAAGTATTAATTTTCTTGAAGGCCACCAACCAAGCAAACTCCTCAATTTGGGTAGAGTTATGGTCTCCATATATTCTTTGCCAGGAAAAATAATGGGCTCCTAAAAGTGCTCAAAAAAGGATTTGGAAAGCAGAAAAACCATTAATTTCAAGAATCATCACCGTGAAGGGAAAGGAAAACCGATTCCATAAAGCTATGCTTGGTTGTCTATAATCTATGTAATGGCAGAAAGTGAGATAAAGCACAAAAATGGTATGGGCACTAATAATTGCATACATTTTCTCTTTGTTTGGTTTCCAACAGAAATAATACCTCGATTTTTGCAATTTTCTCAGGCTACTAAAAAGTTTCACAAACTGACCACTAAATTTTCTTGCAAAATAGACCGGATCTTGCAGGAACACCTAACTAAATTGGGCTACAAGAATGCTTTCTTGGATTAACTTCCACTAAAAAGTGCCCAAACCTTAAATGCGTTGAATGAAAGAAAAACGTCTAATCATTAGGAAGAAAATCTCCACGGCCAATTCCCCAAAAAGCCAAGCTATGCTCTCCTAAATCTCACATTTTCCTTTTCAAACTTGTTAATGGTCTTATCATTCTTCGTCCTTACAAAAATAGTCTCTTTGAATCTTCTCTAATTTCTGTATGACTTCTCCCAAAACCTCCATTTCATGCCCCTCTAAATGAATATCTGCCAGCCTACTTATGCCCTAATAATTATTTAACCTCAATACATCTTTAAAACATTTGAAAACATTTCTTCCTTTTTTTTTGGTGGGGGGGACATCTAAAGGATTTTTTAAAGGAGTAAGCATTTGCAGGAGTGTAAAGGAAACCATGGGCCAAATCTCAGGCACAATGGAAACCATAAGATAATACAAAACTATATCAATACATCAAGCTGGAGAGATTGGCCCAAAATACATGCATCGGCTAAAACGTTGGCTGACCTACGCATCTGTTGGAACAAGATGGTCATCAAGAGCACATGTCTCCTGAATGTAATGAGATGGTTCCCAAGGGTCTCTTCTCCCACTTATAAGCCATCCAACAAATATGAGTGAGTCGCCCTCTACAATCCCTCAATACCAAGTGCAAACCAACTTGAGGCCATGAAGTAGAGCCTAGTTCTCAGCTCTACTAGAGTTGCTAACATTTGTTGGCTGGTAATAAACATAAATGACTGCACTTGAGCCATCCTTGATGGCTACACTAATACCATAAGGGCTCGGTTATCCATTGAAACCCATCAAAATTGATATTGATAGAACTCACTCGGGGGAAGGCCTAGATATCACTGGTGAAGAGGGAGATGATCTAATAGACTCAAACCAATCTATCAAATAGAATTAATAGGGATCAATGTTTAGAGTATCGCGGCATGGGGGTACAATACCCCCCTGAACACGATATTTCCCACCGTCTTCCTGCATATTGTGGCATGTATTTATTGTATCACATGATATGTGGGAGGTTTTAGTGATATTTTACTTAAAACTGTGAGACGAGGGACATAGGCAGTATCGTGTCTCACGTCTCTTGGCCGTATCATAGCTTGATAAAAACTCTACAAACCTCTTTTTTTGTGAAAATTCCTAAATCTAGCTTCCTAAAGCTAAATCTAGGACTCCACTTGAGTCCATTCTGATTTAAAACCTTTCTTTGAATCGGATTGAAGGATCGAAACCGAAACCCCAAATTTCGTAAAGAACTTCGATTAGTTCCTTATTTTTGGTATAATCCTTCTAAATTTTTATATGTCATGCATATGTGATAGATCTACATATTCATAGAGTTAAAAATAATTTTCGAAAATTTAAAAACATAAAAAAAAATTTAAAAAAAATTAAAAAAATCATAGCAAATGGGCATTGTTCAGTCTATTTTTTTATATGAGATAATATAACTCATTATGCACATAATATGTCAATTTGGTAGATTTCTGAAAATAAAATATTTCTGTATTTTAATTATCCAAAAAATTTTATTTGTTTAATAAATAAATAAATAACACCGAAAAAATGCCAAAATATTTGAAAAAACACAGGAAGCATATTAAAATACATTGATATGTTTCTTTTAATTCTACTATGTTTTTTGTATTTTTTTTATTTTTTTATAAAAAAATAATTAATTTTTTTTAGAAAAAATTAGAAAATTACATCAAACATGTAGAACATTTTGAAACATGTTGTATATGTTTCTCTATGTTTTATTATAATCCACTAAATATGAATGACATTATTGTTTGAGTTATACATTTATATCATTGATTATGTTTTATGTATGTGGATTTGTGGTTTTATTGTGCAATGTGTAGTGTTATTTATCAACCTCTGACAGTTAAAATTCCAGACATGCGTGACAACGTGTGTCACGGGGGTACCAATTCCCAATTATTGATACCCAAGTGTACAATGAAGTATAATGGTTTATAAGTGTTTAATGATACTTATTATAACATTTTCTAAAGTTTCATTTAAAAATTCAAAGGCTTACATAGCGTTTCCATAAATTCCATAGGCGACAACGTATGTCATGAGGGTGACCATTCTCCCAACCGTCATAGATGGTTGTTTTCTATATTTTATGATTCTAAGTGTGTATTAGTGTTTATTCTTTCAAATCCTGAAGTTCCATAACAAAATTCCTTCATTTGATTAGTGTTTCTCCCGTTTCTCACCGTCCCCCCGCAATAAACTGAGATATGCAAGACATATCGATATCCCCAAGCCGCAATACAGGACGCGATAAATCATGTATTGGTATGGTATATAGTACCATAGGGTATAGCATAAGAAAAAAGGATAAAATAACATTCCCCACGTTTTTCTTCTTCTTTTTCCATGCAACCCTAAATCCTAGATCTACTTAACCTTAAACACCAGCTCCTACTTTCACCAGCAGCAGAGCTAATAAAAGAGATATGCCAGCAACCATACAGATAACATCAGCAGGCTGTATGGACAGACACAGTAAATATGTTAGTTTCTTCCAAATTTTGATAATATGTGATTTTAGATGAATTTTGTTTATAATCTCGAAGTGTTTTGGAACTGATCAGTGTTTTTAGAAGAATTTATGGTAGTGGTGTTCAGTGCATGCCACATAGCACAGGGTTTTGAATTTTGGGAGGGAATTTTCAAATTTTAGTGATGTTCTGTGCACTGAACACCACCATCATTGGCCGCCAGGTTTTCTAACAGCAGAGGAGGGAGGGGGAGGGGGATCCAGATTGATGCTTTCATAGTAAGGTTTTTTGTTGTAAAAGGACAGTAGATCCTACTCCCCACAATATTACTGACCTACAGAAACAAGTTTCATGGAATTAGAATCATCCTACATCAATCCAGTGGTATTTTCCACCCTACTGTTACTGCCCCTCCCCCCCCCCCCCTCCCTATCAAATTTCTTGTTTGATTTTTTCCTCAGCAGCAGTTTGATTCCTTGACTCTGTATTCCAGTGACTCTATTGATGTCTTTTGAGCATGTTTGGAGGGTATCATCTACTGGAATAAGAGCTGTGGTTTCAAGCTGGGGTCGTTTGGGTGCTTTTTAAGGGCTGTTTAAGCTCTATTAAGGAACAAGGGCACAGGGCTGTGGCCCTAGGTTACATGATTACAGCTTTGAAAAGGCTAACATAGGTAAATCAGATATGTGTTGGGTTGTGTAGCCTTGTGCAGTAAGTGATTGTGATTCAGTGCAATTTTTTAAGGGTGATTTGTGCAAATCAGCCCTAGTTCTGTGGTGTGTAGAATATATGAATTTGTGAGGTTTAGTGGCAGAATTCAGCATGTCAGAAGGAAGCTTGTTGGCTACTTACCATATGGTGTTGCAGGCCTATGGCTGAGTGAAGATGAACAGAGTATTGGTGTTTGGAAGTGGTTATACTCTTGGTGGTGTCGGCTTCTCTAGTGAGATTTGAAGGTTTGGGTTCCCTTAAGTTGTTGAAGAATACAGATGTATAGTTCCCTCTCTGTATTGTAGTTGCCAAAACCTTGTGAGAGGCCATTTGAGGAGGTGGTCGAAGTTGGTTGGTTATAGGTTTGGGAAGAATTATTTGGCTTGCATTGTGTATTTGGAAATGGCGGAGCCTCATAAGCCTAAGTGATACAGTATCTGAGCAAATTTCAAACATGTCAGACATCAGTCACGAGGAGATGGAGAGCATAACTAAACAGTCAGGTTATGTTGAAGTATATTAATTCTAAGAAAACCTCTTATTTTTGTTTCAGGAATTTATGGTTCCTACCGGGTATAGATTTAAGTCTGACATGAGGTGTGTTGGTTTCTTATTTCTAATAGTAATGCTTCTCTCTGTTCTCCGTTCTTTGTGGAGAATCTAGCATTGATGAGAACACTCAAGAGCTGAAGTGCAAGGATGGGAGCATTGCTCGGATGGAAAGGACCATACATACAAGAGGGTTCAGATCGCATTGCATCGTTACAGAGTGAGATTGATTCACTCCAGGTATTTTTTTTCAAATTTTCAAGATGGCCTGTCTGACGTAGATGCTGGTACTAGAAAGAAAGAACATATGGAGATTGCCATGAACAAAGTCGTCCCCGAGTGCTCGCCTCAACCTTGAGCCATGGTGAGACACTCCCTAGGCTCATGCGCCTTCGTTTCTGGACTACTTCCCTTGATCTTCAGCCCTGCCCATGAAATCCATAACCTCAGCTATCGTCAATTCTTGTCTATTGAACTGAAATCCTTTGAATTCGGCTACTCTGATGCCTAGTTCAAGGTCACAGAAAGAGGCAATGGCAGACCTTGTTCTGCCGCTTTTCCTGGTGTACTCCAGCCCAAAGTCTATGACTTCTTCGTGCATGCAGTGAAGCTATTACGCCTGAGATCAAGGGGACCTTGCATTCTAAAGATAGAATGCTCTTCCTCTAGAGGGGGAAAAATGACTGGGGCTGCTTCATATCCATTACTGAATGGAGAGCTATATCCAAGATGTGTTTGTTTTCATTCCTAAAGGAGAACTCTCCTCCGGCTGGAAATCCTTCCATGAGGTTCTCTGTCAAATGGGGGGTTTCCCATTTGTTGTCAAAATTCGCACACTTTCCCCAAAGCAATCCGATCTAGGTTGCTAACAAGACATATTGCAACTTGGCATTCATCTGTGAAGTCTGGGGGGTTTCCCCGTCAAGGCCGACTGTGGCATCTCTGCTTCAGAAATCTCTTCACCCCAATGGGGTGGTGTCTTCTGCATTAAACCATTTGGTTCCTCTCCGGCATGGGGACTATTCTTCGCCACTTCACCCTCTGAAGCAGATCATATTTCCTCCCGTAGCCACCTGCCTTTCAGCAACAATACCATTGTCCTGAAGAAATGGAAGGCCTGCTCTTGCTCAATCAACCCTCTCAAGATCTCTAGCTCGCGCTGGATCAGACTTTTTGGCATTCCTTTTGATGCCTGGTCGTTTGCCACTTTCAAAGAATTATGCACGTCAAGTGGTAGCCTTCAAGAGATCATTCCCAAAACCAAGAACCTCCTTGATCTCACTTTTTCTCGCATTAAGTTGGATTCAATCGATCTCTCAAAGATCCCCTGTGCCCTTCCCCTCAAAATCAAAGAGCAATCATTCACAGTGATCGTTGAAGTGGAATCCCCACTAGCTGATCTGCCGAGCACTGTTTCAGGACACCATTTCGATGTCTATCAAAGTCCAGCGGTGGAAGATGATGACGTGTCAACCTCATTGCTTCAATCCGACGGTGATGGATTCCCTAGATCCTAAGGCTGCAAGTAATGCTTCAATAAGCAATGTGAATAACGGTTCTGCCCCTACAAGTGACTTTCCATAATTGCCCTTTGATTCAAATTTTGAATCGGGCGCCCTCCCTCATTCAAATGGAAAAAGAATCCTAGTCCCAAGCCCATCTTCTATAGCCCAGTTGAATGTAAATAAGTGCCATTCATCCTAGGCCTGACGTAAGGTCACTGGGCCTTCCTCCTCACAGGCCGGATCTACCCAATCTCATGGGGATGGATCTTCTTCTTCACAGCCAATCCCAAACACAACTTATGAAATTTGGGGCCGGCCCAGTCTTGGATCAACTCTATTCGTCCCCCCACCCCCCCACCAACTAGCTCCCTCATGCGACCGGTAAAGCAAGCAATCTATCGATGCATTCGATTCTCCATGGCTTCCCCCTGCAATGGCTCCTCCTTGCCATATGATCCCAAAAATCTCTCCAGTGAGTTCTGCACTCTGACATCCTCTCCAATAAGCTCTAAATCTCCAGTGAATTTCCCCTCTTGTTGATCGCAAAACCCTTGGGCACTTGACTCTTCAACGATGTCACCTCTTAATTTGGACACTGCACGCCTTAGAAGGTGATTTCTCTACTCCCATCTTCTCCCCACATCCCTGACCCCAACTAGAGATCTCTCCCTTTGTTGTGTTGCCGCCGCGATGCGAGGATGAGGCCATCAACTCTAATGCTACTTGTGCTTTTTCTAATGAGGACAAGACACTCTCTCGTTTATCATGAATCCAGTGAATATGTCTCTGATGATGAACCTTCCCCAATTTCTGGAGACTAGGTGTTGGTTGATGGCCAATTGCAGGAGCTCTTCGTTCAAAATTAGCAAGCCAAACTAGTGGAATATGAAGCCTCTAGAGATTGCAGAAATTCTTCATATGGCTCACGAAATGATTCAGACATTCGAGCTTCCAAGGTTGGTTTTGGCCATTTCAACTCATCCCCTTAGTCAGGTATGCCATTATCCACTTCTTCTTTGTCTCATTCAAAGTCAATTGCATCTCCCTTTTCTAGTCCTACTTCTTGATGTAGGATCCAAAGGGAAAGGATTCCTACAAGAATTATTTAACCACAAAAGCCTAAAAGAACGTTTCTTGAAATTAATGAATGCTAAAAAAATAAAAAAAGTATTCAAGAAACCAAATTTTTAAAAAAAATTAATCAAAAAAACCAAAGAAACTAATTCAAGAATGATTGGATTATCAAAGGGAAGCAAGAAATCTAAGAAAATTGAATAGAAATCAATAAAAGAATACAAAAGATTCAACAATTGGGAAAACTTCAAGAAACCCTAGATTTTAATTGGAGATTCTTGTATGGTAATGTGTGTTGGGTTATGGAAAAGCTAAGTCTAGAAAGAATTAGGTTTTTATGAGAAGATGATAGAGTAATTCGAAAAAGAATGTTTGCTGGAAAATTTTCTGTAGCACAAAAAAGTGTTAAAAGAATGTGAAGACTAAGAAAAAAAAAATGGACGAGGTGAGGGATAATGTGTAGAAACAAAGTAGATTATAGAAAAATGTAGGAAAAGAAGATTAAAAGAGAGAATAAAGAATTATCTGCATAAATCTTTAAAGAAGATTAAAAAATAAAGTAAACATAAAAAAGAAGACATTAGAGAAGAGGAGAAGAAGAAAGAACAAGAAGATGAACTCATATAACAGAGAGAAGTATAGAGATGTAGTCAAACATTGGGCTTCAAAAACAAACTTCAATTCATAAATTTTCTTCAACTAGTCGTACAAGAGGTCTTTATGACCCATTTATAATTAAAAAACAAAATTTGACCAAAATACCCCTCTGTTGTATGGTCAGCCCAAAAAAAACCCAAAAAAATTCTTTCTGAAAAATATAAAAACACTTCTAAACTTCTTCTAACCAATTCCAACTCCCTACCAACTTTCTAACTTGGCTTTAATGGCCTTATTACATTAAATAAACCACTAAAACTACTAAAAACATAATCCAAAACATAAAATATAAGGACTAAAATAGTGGATAGCATCATGTCTTCTTTCTTGCTCCCATGCTTTTGATCTTAGGCTTCCATAAAGGCTTGTACTTCTCCATCTATTAAAGAGCTGCCACATCAATTCCCCCCTCTTGGAAAACTCAACTCCGTTGAGTTGGGGTGGAAGTCCAAGGATTCCTATTCGATCATGTGGTGTTGGCTACCATGGAAAAGTAGATCGTTTCTGTTTTTGCTTCAGTTTCAGTGGTATTGGACATATCCTCTACGTCATGAACATGGAATGCATCAATCCTGAAAATCCTCTAACTGCTCTTGCCTTAGCTTCCTCTGTTAATTCTTATTCGCACTCTGAAACCATGTCATTAGTTGGTTCATATACTTCTTCTTCTAGTTCTCCTTCTCTACGGATTGCTTTTTAGTAAAACCCATAAACTTGCTTAGACATTGGGATTTATGATGTCCATAGCCTTTACAATTATAACACTAATCTCCTTTTGGCTTCGATACGGATCCCTCTGAACCTCTGGATCTAGATGGAGAAAATTGGCGAGATATCCTAGGTGAAGAAGATATTCTTGTCTACTGAAGCCTACTGGCTTGTCTACTCAAAGAAGCACTAGTATCTGCATAAGTCTTCTTATGAATCTTGATATCATCCTCAAAATGTTGGGTTGCTTGGATAACCTCATCAACTGAAGAATAGTACTGGTAGCAAAAGCCCTGTGAAACTTGCAGATAAAGACTCTGTCTGTACATAGACACAAGGACCTCATCAGTCTAAGTGAAGCCTGATCTAGCAACAAAGTGCTGGAACTGTATCTAAGCTCTCTGCTTGTAATCCCTAGGAGCAAACCGCTTCTTCATAGCCACTTTCATCTCACCCCAAGTTGTCATAGTTCTATTGCCAAACTTAGACATGCCCTTCTTGTAAGTGTTCCACCAAATCCGAGTTATATCCGTCAACTTGGACTTCGCAAACTGAAATTTTCGCACCTCAAAAACTTCATACATCTTAAAAAAATTATTTGACCCTATGCATTCAATCCAGAAAAGTATCCACACCTTGTTCACCATCAAAATCAGGCACATCTACTCTAATGTGTCTATCAACCTCATAATGTACAAGATTATATGGAGTCATCTCTCTGCAAACTGACTCTTATTTGGGGGGGTGTCATCTCTTGTTGGGAAGCAGTCTAAACCAAAGTTCAAAATGTCGGTGTCGGTGGAAATATCGATTAGGCCAAAATAAGACATATATCGGAAATATCGAAAAGAAATATTGTAAAAATCATGGAAACTTAAGAAGCATATTCTAA
>JAOXJP010109437.1:0-14152 GCA_025762735.1 Platanus orientalis
TATATATGGTTTTCCATATGATACTATCGCTACCTTGATATGTATCGGTATCCATGGGGACCGATATGCATACCGATACCGTTACTTTAATCCTTGCTAACATCACTAAACATTGGTCTACATGCAGCCAATATCTGCTTCTTCTCCCTATCCCATTCCACAATTCCAACATCAAGCTCATGTCTAGCAACCTTGGTAGCAGAATGGTTTTCTATAGTTTATCAGGGAAAAAGGGTCGTTTCTATAAACAGAATATTGCAAAATGATTCATCAAAATAAATAAATAAGTTATAGAATGTAAAAACTGTTTGATTTCCAAGAACTGAGTGTTGATAGCTTGGCAGCAAAGTGTCATTTTCATTATTTCTACCTTTCTGTCAAATCATGATGCAACAAATCACAAGATGCTACCAGTAGAAACTTCTTTTCAGTGTTCAACAAACATTTACTAATTGTATATGTGCTGAAATGTTAATGATGACTGAGAGAATTGATATTTGGGATTTGCAGGTGCTTTGTTTCAATTAGCATTTATACGGCGGTTGGAAGAATCATCTGGTAGGTTTGCTTTCCTGATTAAGCAATATTCTTTTATATGTCTGTATTTTACTTAGTACTCTAATTTGCATAAATATGTTCTATAATTTTCAATCATGCATCAATGTTGCAAATTGAAAATCCCATTCTATCTTTAGCTGCTTGATTTATTAATAACCCTTTTGTATTCTTAAAAATGTATTTTTACCTAATTCAATTCAGGGTACGTGGTCTGTAGCACATTAGTTTATTTTAATCATGGTTTGGCATGATGGTTCAAGCTCTTGGTTTATGTAAATCTTTGGTTCATGGTGAAATTCTTCACCCTTTGATGGAAATCAAAAATTGAAGAATCAGAGTAATATGATTACTTTTATTTCATGGATTAATGGGGACATTGTGTATGAAAAGATAATATATACTGCTCAATTCAAAATCTGGTTTAGTTCCATGGCTTTAAGGTTTAAGGGAGCATTAAGGTCTTTCGATATATGGTTATATTGTTAAAAATCATTCATAGGGAACAAGGTCTATATTAAGGTCCTCAATGTGGCTGGAAAAGGGAAATATGAATTTGGAACAAATATTGTTATTTGAGAATTTTCTTTGTGGTGTGATTCGTCTTCATTGATAGGTGTTATTCAAAATATAGGATACAAATTTGGTGTTGTGAGTACTTTAGATTCTTGCTCTCAGGGCTCTCAAATTTTGCTCAATTTATTTTCCATAGAACTTTTTCATAGTCAGTACCAGTAAAAATTTTAAACATCTTTTCTTTCTTAGTGCCTTTCTTTTTAAGAATTGGAAGATAGGTCTTATTCCCTACATTTAAACTCTGATCCATCCATTGTATGAGCTCAGGATTCAAACAAAATAACCCTATTTTTTAATTTTAGAAAACCCAGAATATTCAATTCAAATACTTATATTGTAACCAATTTTAATCCTTTAAATCTTTTCACATATCCTGTCATGTGAAACCCTAAACTATCTTTATGGGAAAATTTATACTCAAATCTTAAATAATGTTTAAGAACCCTCTCTTCCTTGAATCCTTAAATCTGGCTAGTAGCTTCTGTAGGAAAAAAAATTATGTATTAATTTATTATTTTGTATTTTTCATATAGGGATATTTTGGGTTTAAGTTAGGGGTTCATGTTGTAATTGCAGCTTGGTCTTTTCTCTTTTGTTTTGGGTCTCTAATAGGCCTTCTATCTTGTAGTTTTGATTCTTTCAACCGCTAATTGTAAGAGCTTCTTCCCCATAAATTTTTTTTTTTTTCATTTCTTCTTTCTTTTCTTCCTTCATTTTCAATCAAACCATCCTACTTGGTATCAGAGCAGAGAGTAAAGAAGCTGTTTTGAAGCTTCAAAATGGAGGGCTGATGTCAGCAGGCTGTACACTGATGTTGGGTTGTATGGCAGCCTGCTCAGGTGAGTAAGATGTTTAACTTGTTTTGGATCGTGGTAATTTATGTTTTTTTTTTTTTTGGGTTCTGGTTGATGGGTGTTTAAAGAGATCTTTTGGAAGCCGGAGAAAGACCAGATTTTGGTTTTTCAACCGCCCTTAGCTATTGGGTTTTTCTTAGCTGATGAAAATAAAATGATTGGTCGTTTTTCACTTAGAAATTTATTGGAAGTGGTCTCAATCTATTTGTATTAGGATTGAATTAGTTTTGATGTTTTTAGGGACTGTTTAAACACGATAGACTGTTCTATTTTTGTAGGAACACCTGCTCAAACAGTTCAAATACACTAATACAATCCATGGAAACTTGACATGGAAGAAGCCTACGACCAAGTATTTTCCTCTTGACGGCGGTATGAAGACGACGATGACGGGAACTCAAAATCGAAGGTTTTTTTGGGTGGAGTCAAAATCGTTTTTGAATTAATAGTGGAAGATGGGATTTTCACAATTGTTGAATGGGGTAAGGGGCGTCCTCATAGGATTTGCTTCCCTGGTCATGCGTTGGGAAGAATTTTGGACTTTGTTCGTTCAACCTGTGGAAAAAATGCATTAGAGGACCTTGAAACAATGGTTGGATACAAGGGTGGATCTCTGTTTCTCTCAAGAAGAACAAATGACTGGTCGTTTTCTTTGAATTTGCGAATGGAAGCCAAAAGTCAGAAACCCGTTTGTCATTGTACTAGAGGGTGTGGGTATCACGGGGTGGGCAAACTTTATAGAGGTTCTTTGTTAGATGAAGGAGGCTATCCTTCCTGAAAATGGCAAACCAAATGTTGAATTCCAAAATGAAGTTCCATTTGTTAGCACTGCTTTTCCCTCAAATCCGGGATGGGTAAAACCCTAGGAAATGCGAGGAACATGGAATAACGTCATTGTGTGTGATGTTTGGGGTGTAAGGATGACTTGGAAATCAGTGGGCAAGGTCATTTCCCATTGGTCTAAAAGAGGAAACAAGGGAGAGTATGTGATGCTACCAATTGGATACTTTGCAAATATAGCCCTTTTTGTTGCGGCTAATGTGAATGTTTTTGCAAAAATCATCGATTCTGGTCATATAGTTGTTGGTAATGGGGTTTTTACCTTAAAAAATTGGACCCCAACGACCACTATGATTCCCAATCTGGCGGTGAAGGGAAAAAGATGAATCCGTGTATGGGGGCTCCCATTACTGGAATGGAATCTTCTAAACTTTCATACTGTAGGCATTTACTGTAGAAGGTTGATTGAGGTGGATAGCTGATCGTTGAACAAGGAAATTATTTCTCCTGTTAGATTAAAAGTGGAGGTCAACACGATTGCCGATATTTCGAGGACTTTATCCCTCAAAAAGGGAGAGACGTCTGCCTTGTTGGTGGTTGAAGTAAAGTCGTTGGTGTGCATGTTTCAGGTGATGGAAGGCGATGAGAGAGTTGATGCTCCCATCCATTAGTAGAGGCTGAGTCTGGAGGTTAGGGATGACGATGTGGCACTCTATAAGTCATCGATTACTGCAAATTGTAACCAATCTTTTGGATCCCACCAGATTGTTCGATTTAAAATATCTGAGATGGATTTGATGGTGGAGAAGCAACATGTGACTAATGAGCTATCGATGAGGAATAATAATGGGAATTTATTTCAAAATTCAAAATTTTAACTTGGCTCCTCATCTATGCCGCATGGTGGCAATCAATTAAAGGGAAATATTGTCGTTTAAAGGAAAATGGCCACTGGAACTGGATATCGAAAGTTAAGGGGTTAGAAAATCAGCTTGGTTTGACCAAACCGGTTAGGGGGTCCATTAAAGGGGTGAACCAAGGAAAAAATCTGGGTTGAACCGTTGGGGAAATTGGGGTTATAAACTGAAATCTTAGGTCATTTTCCCCCACTATTTCTTGTGGTTTGGTTGAGGGGGATGAGCCTCTAGGTCATGAAACCTACGGGGGCGATAACAGGTGTTAGGTGGATGAGCCTTGGGAAGATGAAGGAGAGGCCGGTGGCAATGACAATGGTGGTAAGAAAGGAAGAGATGGTTCTGTGCTATATCTACAGGTTCAGGGAGCTAAATTGGTTGGTCAATGAGACATGATTGACGAGCAAGGTGACGATGATTTCATCCATTATCAGGAGGAATGGTCATCTAACACATCAAATGTAGATACCGACTCTACTTTGGTTTCAGTTGTGGATGCTAATACTCAGGTGATGTCTTCGACTTATCTGCCTTTGGTCGCTAACCCCCCATCATCCGACGACTCATCTTCAGATTTATGTGGAATTGTGAGTGACCCTCTGAGTCTGGGAGACCTTAGAAGGGGAAAATGATAGGGAGGACTGTAGGATAGATGAAGGACAACAGAGGAAAGAAGTTAAATCAGGACGAGGCAAACGGGAACTAAAAAATTTAGCTTGGGATATGAATGATAATGTGGTTGGAGTTAATGATAATGCTAGCGGTAGGAGGAATGGTAAGAGCAAGAAAATTGTTAATTCATGAAGATTATCTTATGAAATGTTAGAGGACTAAGGGTGTAAAAAAAGAAGAAAGGTTCGTGATTGTATGGCGAGGTTCAAGACGGATCTAATTGTTTTGCAGGAAACCAAAAAAGAAATTCTAGGGGACAAGCTAGTTAGGAGTGCAATTGGTCTTGCAACTTCTGAATGATGTACTCTTCCAGCCATTGGAATTTCAGGTGGTATTCTAATGGCCTGTTATCCGGATGTTGTAATAAAAAGATGTTTGGATGGTGATGTTTTCTATTTCTCTTTGGTTGGAGGATATTTCTAGAGGAGTGGAGTGGCTCTTCACTGGAGTTTATGGGCCTTCAGTTGCTAAGAACAGGGTAGCTTTATGGGTAGACTTGGTTGGAATGCTTCGGGGGGGGGGGGCGCTTGGATGCTTGGTGGAGACTTTAATGTGATTTGTTTTGTCCATGAGAAATTTCCGACGGGTTCAATGACTAGAAGCATGAGGGATTTCAACGAGTTTTTGTCCAAAATTTTGCTCTTAAGAGATTGTCCTTTGACTAATACTAAATTTACTTGGACAATTGGTCAAGAGGTTCCTATTTTTTGCCGTCTGGAGAGATTTTTGTTGTTTGATAGCTAGGAAGATTTGTATCCGAATTTTGCATAGGAAGCTCTTCCAAAGATCACTTTGGACCATTGGCCAATCCTTTTTTTTAGTTCCCATATAAATGTTGGCCCGTCCCCTTTTAGATTTGAAAACATGTGGACTCTCCATGGAGCTTTCAATGATTATATCAAGAAGTGGTGGGATGAATGAGGTCTTCGGATGGAAAGGTTTTTGCTTTATGTAAAAGCTCAACTATATGAAAAAGAAGCTGATTGTGTGGAACAGAGAATTAGAGATACCTTTGGGAAAATTCAAGATAAAAAGAACTTAATTTGGGAGGAGATTAAGGAAATTGATAAAAGGGTGGAAGATAGTGGAGTTATTGCGGAGAATAATGCAAATCGAAAAAAAGAGCTAATGGGGGAGTTGGACGTGGTGCTTAGAGCGGAGGAGCTTCATTGGAAGCAAAAGGCAAAATGCAAGTGGCTGAAAGAAGGGGATAATAACACTAAATTCTTCCATAAAGTGGCTAGCAGGAAGAAAAAAAGAAACTTGATCTCTAGAATGACTATTTAGGGGGTGGAGGTTGATGATGACAATGCGATTAAGGACGAAGCTATCAAAATTTTTTCAAGGCTTTATGTTAAGGAAGACATTGAAAGACCTTTAATAGACAATTTGTTTTCAAAATGTTTGGATGAGGATAAGGCTTCTTGTCTAGAATGCTACTTTTTTGAGGAGGTGATCAATGAGGCTGTTTTTAGTATTGACAAGGATAGATCCCCAAGACCAAATGGCTTCACTTTGGTGTTTTACCAAGAATGCTAGGTGATTATTAAAGATGACCTTTTGGTAGTGTTCAAAGAATTTTATGAAAGTGGCACCATCGATAAGTGTACAAATGCCACCGTTATTATCCTTGTTATTAAAAAAGAGTGTTAGTGATTTTTCTGATTTTCGGCCCTTAAGCTTTGTTAGTAGTTTGTATAAAATCATTGTGAAGGTGCTTTCTATGAGGTTGAGGAGTGTGATGGGGGGATTTGGTGTCAAGCTCTCAAGTGGCTTTTGTTAAAGGGAGGCAGATTATGGATAGGATTCTTGTAGCAAATGAGTTGGTTGATGGTAGAAGAAGGTCAAAATCGAAAGGGTTGGTGGGTAAGGTTGATCTGGAAAATGCTTATGATAGGCTAGATTGGGGTTTTCTTTTTTGGATAATGGAGAAAAAAGGTTTTGAGAAAAGATGGATTAATTGGATTATGGGGTGTTTAGATCATCCCCATTTTTCAGTGATGATAAATGGAGTCTCTAAAGGTTTCTTTCCTTCATCTTGAGGGATTAGATAAGGGGACCCCTTGTATCTGTTTTTCTTCACTTTGGTGGCTGATGGTTTTAGTCCTTTAATGTCAAAAGCAGTTGAGAATGGCCTTATAAAGGGTTTTGATGCTAGTGGAAATGGCCCTTTGGTTTCCCATTTGCAGTTCACTGATGATATTATTTGTTTTGTGGAAGCATGCATGGAGCAAGTTTCAACATTAAAGTAGATTTCAAAAATTTTGAGTGTATCTTTGGGCTTAAGTTTAATATTATCAAATCTAGTATGGCAGGAATTGAGGTGGATGTTAGGGATTTATCTTTTGCTTAAAGTTTGGATGCACGGTGCAATAGTGGCCTTTTAGATATTTGGGAATGCTGCTTAGGGGCAATCTTAGAGCCATGTCCTTTTGGGACATTGTAGTGGAAAGAGTTGATAAGTTGGCAAGTTGGAAAAAATCCTATATTTCTTTGGGGGGGGGGAGGAATTATTTTGATTAACACCATTATGTTTAATGTGCCTGTATACTACATGTCTCTTTTTAAAATGCCTATGAAGGTGAGTTTGACATTAGAGAAATGTTAAGAGGGATTTCTTTTGGGAGGTTGGTAGGGAGAAAAAAAACCATTTGGTGAACTGGAGGGATGTTTGTAGGTCGAAGGAGTATGGTGGGTTAGGTATTGGGCATCTAAAGGAAAGAAATGTGGCTCTATTAGGAAAATATGGTTGTGGAGATTTTTTGATGAAAGTGACAGTCGTTGGCAATCAATTATTCATACCAAATATGGGCTGGATTCTAATGGATGGGATTGTTCGAATAGAATTTTCCCTTCTATGTCTTTGCTTTGGAGACAAATTATTAACCCATATCCGCGTTTCCTTTTGCATTTGTGGTTTGTGGTCGGTAATAGCAACTGGATTAAATTCTGGAAAGATAATTGTTGGGAGGACAATGTCTTTCAATTTCCCAACCAAGGTTGTTTAGATTATCTAATAAAAAAAATGCGGTTATCTCTGAAGCGTTTTGTCCTTCCCTAAGTGGTTACTCTTGGAGCTTGACTTTTAAAATGGATCTTTTTGATTGGGAGGTGGACCTCCTTGCTCTGTTGGTTTCTAAGTTGGAAAATGTTTTCATGTCCAAATCCTTTCCTGACAAGAGGGTTTGGACCTTTGAGTCTTCTGGGATCTTCTCATGTAAATCTTTCTTCAAAGTATTGATCTTTGTTCAACAATTTGATTTGTCCTTCCCTTCTAAGAGAATTTGGAAACCGCCGGCTACCCCCCCAGAGTGAAAGCTTTCATTTGGTCTATTGTACTTAACCGTATAAACACTATGGGTGTTCTTTAGAGAAGAAGACCCTATACGACACTCTCTCATTGATGCATTTTATGTAAGAAAGAAGGTCAATTTTCCATGCATATTTTTATCCATTGCGATTTCATAGAGGATATTTGTAATTACTTCTGTTCTAGTATGGGAAACCCTCATGTCTGGCTTGATGACATTGAAGCTTTCGTTAGCCAATGGTATGGAGGGGGGAATGAGATCCGTGCGAGGTTGTTTTAGGATAGTCTTATGTGTGTTGTGATGTGGGGTGTGTGAAAAAAAAAAGGAATAAAAGACTATTTGAGAAGAAATTCAACTCTAAGGGAGATGTGATTGATTCTATTGTGAGAAATTTGGCGAGTTGGCTCTTTGTGCTTGATGAGTTCAAAGATATCCCCCTTTCCGCCATAGGGGTCCTAAGTATTATTACAATCAGACCAAACAGATGCAGAGATTCCAAGTGTTGGACAAGCAACGAGTTAGATCTTACTTTAGGAGTTGATTTACTTGTCTTTATTTGTTATTATGTTTACTAAATTATATGCAGTGAGGGAATAGTTAGAATTGCTAACCAAGAAATACCTCGGAGTGACCATTTTCGTTATCTTGGTTCAATTATGCACAAAGAGGGAGATATTGTAGATGATGTTGCTCATAGAATTAGAGTGGGATAGTTAAAGTGAAGAGGTTCTTAATGAGTGTTGTGTGATAAACGAATAACACTAAAATTGAAGGGACAGTGTTGTAAGATAGCTATAAGACCAACCATGCTTTATGGAGTAGAATGTTGGGCAGCCAACATACAACACATACATAAAATGAGTGTGGCTGAAATGAGGATGTTGAGATGGATGAGTGGCAAGCCTAGAAAGGATAGGATTAGGAATGAATCCATTTGCAAAAGCTTAGGTGTAGCACCAATAGGTGATATAATAAGGGAAAGTCGACTGAGATGGTTTGGTCATGTGCAACGAAGACCAATGATTGCACCGGTGAGGAGTGAGACAATGGAAGTTGAAGGTGTTAGAAGAATTAGAGGAATGCCAAAATTGACCTGAGTTGAAGTAGTGAAGAGGGACATGGCAGCTTGTGATTTAATGGCAGATATGGCCCTCAATAGGCGAAATGGCGGATCAGGATTTGTGTAGCTGACCCCAAATAATTGGGATAAGGCTGTTTGTTGTTGTTGTTGTTGTAATTACTTTTTATATTTATATTAGAAGATTAATTTTCAATCAAAGTAACATGTATCCTACCAAAAAATTAAAGTAACATGTATAATTAATTACTTATAAAAATTAAAGTATTGATACAAAAATTATAAAAATCAAAGTAACATGTAAAATTTGTTAATTGTAAATGTTTTATATTTGTATTGATATACTAATGTGATTGCTTCTTTTTAATAATAAAATGATAATAATACTATATTAATCTGCTTATTTTTGTGTAATTTATTCTCATTTGTATATATATTTTTTATATTCTTTTAATTTAATTACATCCTACTTTTTAAAATTTTTATTGTATTATTTAGTTAAGATATTAATTTTTTTTAAAAATTATTTCCAATTCTTATAATTTAACTAATTCCCTTAAATTTTTATTTTATTTTAGTAAAAATAGAAATAATTGAAATACTCATAGGGTGCATTATTCGTGATACACCTTCGGATTAATGCATCAAAGTCAGGGTCTTGATGAGACCCCAAGATGTCTATTGGGTCTCAGAGATAGAGAGGGAGGGAGACTTACCTGCGTATGACATGATGTTGGTCTGGCAAACTGCAGGCACTAGGTAATAGGTGCTTGTTTAGCTGCAGAAGCAGGTAAGTTCTTCTTATCTTTCTCTTGATTATGATAAAGAATCTTTTTATTTATTTATTTTCTTTCTGGAGTTGTCAGCTTAATGTCAACATGGCATATTTTTAAGCATCGATGTTAACATTTTGACCATATTTTTGTAGTTTTTAAATTCCATGTATTTTGTCTGTTGGTCCTGGTTGACACTAACATGCGCTGGCTGACATTGATTGGCACAGCATGACATTTTGGGCCATGGTACCATATTCCTTTATGCTAATTATCGTTCCTCATTTGTCAGTGAAAAAAGTATTTTGGACCTACTTTTAAATCTTCTATGATCATTGTGTTCTTATCATTTTGATCTGAGTTGAATTCTTAAGAAATACATCCTTTATGTCTAGGCACCAAGTTTCCTTCCTTTGGAAGAATGCATGGAAGTCAAAATATTGGCTCTCTTCGATTTCGTAGAGGTTGGTCTTATTCTTATTGGTTTGTACTTGGGTAATAAATATGTAAACAACAATTCTTGGTGCAAACTCTAGTATTATATAGTTATTTTCTTTAATAATAATCAAATTGCATATTTTCTTTTATATATGGGTTTGTTTAAGAAAGGATTAAGAGTTCCATTGATCGTTATTCATAAAAAAAATAAAAATAAAAATTAAGAGTTCCATTTGATGAGATCTATGTAGTTGTTACTTGTTACTTTACTAAAGGATGTAATAGTGCTTCCACCTTATGTGTGGTGAGTTATTTATTATGGTCTTTTTTCTTATGTGTTTAATGTTTGACATGGAGTCATGATGTTTCTCAATACTCAATGGTTTAAATGTAAACAAGTGTTTGTTAGAATGAAAAATCAAAAAATCGTTTATGCCATATGCCATGCTTTCAATGACAATTATTAGGACCAGCATCTTCTCTGTACACATACATAGAGACATGCTTGTAGGTATGTGTAAACTATTGCAAGTATATAGATTTATGTCAAATAGCTGTTTCCCAAGAAAAGAAGGTTATCATCCAGCATCATTCAGTTAGTCTTTGGAATTTGATTTCACATATTGGTTATACTTGGTCTAATCTTGTGACTTTCAGGTAGTCCTCATTGGGTTGACGACAAAGAGGCAGTTGTTCTACGCCTTGGACTTGTATGTTCTAGATCTTACTCTGCATGGTCATGCTCTGTACATGCATCTTCATTTTGGTTTTTATTGGTTGTCATTTACTGTTTTAACTTCAAATATTTTAAGGGTCTTTATTAGGTGGACACAGTTTGTTTCTTCCAACTACCTATTGAATTCTTGTTTTTGGTTGACCATTATTACTTTCTGGAACTTGGTTCCTATAATATGTATGTTTAAGTAATCTTAATGTATTTGATTGCTTTTGCGTAATTGGATCCAATCATCCAAATATTTTGTGCATGGAAGAAATGTGCTAGGTCAGTTTTTGATATCAACCAATATCCCCTGTGAATAAGATAAACCCATTATGTTACTTCAGGAAAGGAAATAATTTTACTTGAATAATATTGGATAACATTTATTAACCTGAAAATATAAGTTCTACGGATAATATTAAGTATGTGAACTTGTATAACTTTTTTTATTATTTTTATTATTTTTATAACAAAATTAGCTGAACTGACTGCAATTACAGGAATTGAATATTCTAGAGGATGAAAACACACATTTAAGTGGAGAGTGGCTTTCCAAAAAAGCTTTTCATTTGCACCATTGGGCTACTTGTTGGGTCCCAGAAATCCAAATCATGTTGCTGGAATTTTGGACGGCAATGGTGATGTAGGAACTATCAAGGGAAGGAAACTTCTAAGAAAAAGAGACTAAAACCAGCTGGGAGAATTTCAATAAATATAAGAATTATAGAGTGATTGGAAATTGTATTTTAATATAAAATAATTTTATGACTAATACAATTGAAGCTCTGGCTTAAGGGTCTGGTTTGATGCTAAGCTTGAAGGTGCTGATTCTTTCATCAGTTTTGCAAGTTTCTGATTCTCTTCAGCCTCTAGGTGCCTTGTTCTAAGAGTTCCAATGGCATTGATTTCATTGGGTTTATCCTTTCTTCTTCTATTTTATTTAGTTATTTGTCTGCTGAATTTCAATTATAGATAAAATTTCAAATGCATCTCTGCTCAATAGAAAGGTCTGGATCTCCACTATTTGGAATTTATGGGATCTGGTTGGTGTTTCAAGTATTGGTCATCTAATATTTATTGTGAAAGTGTAGCAGTAAAAAATGGATTCAGGCTAATTAGTCTAAGATTCAAATATGTCTTCTAGATCAAACATTTTTAGCTCTATGATTTTGATCTTTCTCATTGTTCTTTCTTGTGTGTATGTGTGTGTTGCTATTTCAAGAGAAATGATCATGATAAACATTATCACAACATGCCTCGAAATATATATATATATATATATATATATAGTGTTGCTATTTCAAGAGAAATGATCTTTATAAACATTATGACAACATGCCTCAAAAATTTTATGCCATAAGTGGCATGGATGATCCAAACCTCAATCAATCCTTCTAGACAAAATTTCTCAAACAAGTGAAAAAATTGGGGAAAAAGTTAGGCTCTACCTGAGACGAAAAGTGAGAAAGATCATAAGCTTAGAGCTAAAAAAGTTTGATCTAGAAGTCATATTTGAATCCAATGCTACATGTGTCAAGATGACAGAAAGAGTAGAGGATTTTCTACCAACATTTTGATCAACTGAAGTGTGAGATGCTTGAGCAATAGCACCAGGCAGGAAGCTTAAGTTATCTGATGTAACTAAGCAGCTACACACAAACGATAATGGTGATAGGTTGCTGGTGATAATAGGAATTCAAAACGAATAAGGGAGGTTCAATAAAGTGTCTGAATCAGATATAGGGACGGTAGTAGAAAACATGTGATTATAGCAGAAGGATTTTAAAAATAATTTCTAGTAATTTTTTTATTTTTTGAAAGAATGGGGATTTTTATCAGTGTTGCTTTATATGTGAAAAAACGCAGGAAACTTTGTTTTCCTTGCAAGAAATCAATATATTTAGCATCTATTCGTGTTGAACTACTGTTTTATTGCAAAAAAAAAAAAAAAAAAAAAAAAAAAAAAAATAAACGAAAAAAGAGATAAAAAAATAAATTTTAAAGCTTCAAACCTTACCTCGAAGTGATCCCGTGAAGAACCCTAAAATCTTCGATTTTGATCTTCCCAAATCTTCAAATTTATTGGATTTTGATGTTAAAAATCAGTAGATCTTAGTAACTAGGGGAGATTAGAAGTAGTGTGCAAAAGATTGCACGAAGGAGCTTTGAGAAAATAATGACAGCCGAATTACTTCGGCTGTTGTTTTTACGACTTCCAAGTAACTTGAGTAACTTGGCCGATCCATATCAGAAATAGCTGATTTTTAAAAGCCATGTGCTCCATAACAAATCGTATATCCACATCCGGCTACTATACATTTGTTGGGAGGTAACTTTGTAAGCTGATGAAGTAAGAAGCAATCTGTAATTGGAAGGTTTAGTGTAGAAGTTATCAGGCAGTGGCACATGGTGTATGTGAAGTTCTTTGGTTATGGATGCTTCTATTGGAGCCGGGTCTTAATCCTCTAAGCTCTATGAGTCTTTAATGTGTTGACAAGGTGGCCATAAGTATAGTAATATAACCTACTCTATCATGATAGAATCAGACATATCGAGGTTGACCAGCATTTTATAAGGGAGAAGCTCATGTTAACGTTTGATTTGTACACCATTTATGAAATTAGGAAATCAAGTAGCAGCTATACCAAATCAGTTAGCAAGGCACATTTATCAAAGATGTTGGGCATATCTGATATCTATGCACAACTTGAGGCTGAATGTTGAAAGGGATACATATGGTATTACTATGGTTGATAAGGATTATATCCATTCTTGTACATGGGCAACTGTTCATACCGTTATATTTAAATAAAATATTAGAGCTAGGTGTGAGAGGATACACGACCCATACTCTTCTCCATAGGCTTTCTCATTTCTCTTATTCTTTTTCTTATCTTCACTAAACTCTATGATGTGGACATTAGAGCAAGGTGGGGCCCACACTTGGTCTTGGTGGGGTCTACACATAGAGAGATTTATTGAAGATGCAATGTTATGTGGTTTAGCATGGATCTTATAGGGGGTAACATTTATTTTATGTGTCTATGTAATAAGGCCAATAGTGCCAAGATTTTGGTTGTGTTTTTAGAGTAATCCTGTTTGGTGTTTAGCCCATTTTTTCAGAGGGAAAAACTTGGCCTTTGGGCTTGATTTTGGTATTATTAGATAGGTTATTTAGTTACCTTTCTGACAAGACCAAGATTGCACAAATCCGACATGATTTGAGAAAGTTACGACCAAATTACTAAGGGGGTGTCAATAGAAACGGGAATAGTGTTTTTTTATAAAATTTTAAGTTTTAGTTATTTTAATTTTTGGAAAGTGAGTATTTTAGTTTTATGTTTTAGAAAACTTGGCTAGCAAGTTAGGATTTTAGAAAGTTTCCAATTTTAGTAAGTTTTAGTTGTTTAAGGTTGTAAGCCTATTTAAAGGCAACCCCTCCCCATAATTTTACAATGAATGAATGAAATTGATGAATAA